>OENM01000422.1:62480-85874 GCA_900239745.1 Rotaria magnacalcarata | reverse complement strand
TGGGATGCTGTCGAAAGATGTTGATCAGAGATTGAATCAACAGAACGTAAATAGTGATACTCAGGTGTGTAAAACACATATTAGAAAAGTGAGAGCCTGATTGTTTGCATGTTTGCTTGTTTTGCAGATACAGCCACAAGTTGTGAAGAACAAGAACAACGATAACAATGATACGCATAAAAGTAGGCTTTTTAACGTTCGGTGTTGTACATCATTCATTGTTGATGAGTTTGCTACTGGCCACTCACAAAATATATCTTGAGCAACAAGTGCCTGTTGACGTCTGCCGAAGCTGTTTTTTCGAGTGATCACTAGAAATAGCTCGAATAAAGATCAGTATCACTCTAGGTAAATTGAATCACTAGTTAAAGAACTCTTTCTCAAGATATTGGAAAATAGCTCCATCGTTGGGCTATTCTTTTTTTGTTACTTTTTGAAGAAAAAAATTATTTGCAGCGTTTATTCAACAAATAACTCATTGGTTTTCCAGTTTCCATCAGAAAAAAACCTGAATAATATGAATGGTAATTAAATGAACTCTGTGTAAACTGCTTATATGTCACTTATTATCTTATTCTATATGCAAAGACTGGTGTGCTTTCTCATTGGAACACCATAGAAAATAAAATATGACTGGAATTTTTTCCTCGGTAGTTCAATGAGTTTTAATGAATCACTTAGAAAAAAATAGCATCGTTTTTTTGCTCATCTTTCATACTATTGACAATGCACTTTGCAGTATAACCTGGGCTCATTTCAATAAGAATTCTAATGGTTTTCTATTCTCATTCTAGCATTGATTGGAACACGGGTGGACGCATTTTATATTGGATCAATAATCACAATTGGTGGTTTAGGATTTGGCAGTAATGTTAGTGCATGGGTTTTAGCTACTGTTGGCTCGTCTATACTCAGGTCGAACGACACGACCCGTTTACTGGAATCAGTTTTACGGCCATATCTCTATTGCAAAATAGCCGTAAGTAGCCTTATTTTCACAATGTACGGCTCATGTTAGGCATCTTTACTGAACACAGTAAAACCGAATCGTTTACGGTGAAAATACGACCACTTACGACTATTTTACAATAGAGATGCGGTCCGTAACGGAGTTCCGTTTTGATCGACCTGGGTATCTATTCCATGGTTCCCATGTCCAAGAAAACGGTGCATAAATGACCGTAAACGGCATAAAAGCGGTGAAAACCGGCGCCGTTTTCCGTCAGCTCTGAAAACGACTAATATATGGTTAAAAACGATGGCCGTTTTCTAGCGAAAAAACGGTCTATAAAACGAGTTGACTGATGACGGCGAAATAAGGTGAAAATGAATGCCTTATTCTGCCGTTTTATAGCCCGTTCAGGCCTGTTAAGATGCCCATTCCGATGGTCGGAATGATTGTCCTGGGTTATATTTTCGTCGTAGAATATTGATTTATTTTTTCGTTCGTATATATAATTGTTGTTCGTTTTTTCGAAATTGAAAAGACAAAAGCAGGTCATCAATCCACAGCAAATATTCAATCCACTAAATTCTAAATTGTATTTTTTGATTAAAAGAAGAGTATAAATAAATACGAAAGTATATTATAATATCATTGAATATGCTCAACGCTCTTTCTATATTATTTAACTCACAAGAAGAAAGTATCGAAATGTTTTCATTCTGATTCCTAGTGATAAACTCTGATGTAATTGTTAGAATCGACGGTTGTTGAAAAATTTGATGGATAGTAATGCTTCGATGTTGTTTCTGAACGTGACCATATAAAGGTAAAAGATCAGACGAAGAAAATAGAATGTAAATAGACATAATCGAATTCGAGTTGAAATTTCATAGATCAATATTATAAAATCTTTAAAAACTGAAATAAAGCGTACCAAGATAAATTGGTGAAGATGTTTCATCATCGAACTTTTTTGTGCACACTGACTCTATTGACTGTTCATCCGAATGTCTGCTTATTTACATAGTCGATAGGAAAGATTATTGGGCGTATGTTGCGTGTGATTGTGATCGGTGTGTATGGATAAGAGGATGTATTAAAATTCCAAGTTTCTTACGATGATGATTTCGAACCTTGTACGAATTCTCATGACCGTTTGACCCTTGTTGAAGCGACTGATCCGATGGTTTATCTATTCCGAACTTTTTTGGATAAAATTTCAAACAAGATATGTTGGTGTTAAAAAATAAGTTTGTAATAGAAGACAAAATAATAGTCTTGACAGGATGGATTTGTATTCGGTACTCTCACGATGAATCATTAAATTTACATAACACAGATGTCGACAATGAGTAAAAAACTTGATCTTATTCTTTATTTTCTATTTGCATACTGGTTTACACTTAGCACAAAATGATATTTGGTCCTTGTTTTAAATACGATGTAGTGAATTATGAAATGATGATATTTCAAAACTTTTTGCAGAAAAGAACTTACAGAAAATTAAGTCGTTTTTTCGAATGATTTTGTTCTGATATAAAATAATAATAGATTGAATGGGTTTGAGTCTTATGTAAGTCCATCGAGCAATACTATATTTATAATATCAAAAATTTAAATAAATATACATATAATCAACTCCATTTCTAACTATCTAAATAAAAAGTATGATCAACCCTAAAAGATTTGAAATTTAGATACATACTAAAGACGTAATTGAAATTATTCTACACGTGTTCTTAAAAACTTCTATCCAATTCTAGATATGTTCTATATTTCTTGTATGACTTCAGCTCTCACTATTCTTGTCTAATAAGCAAATGATACGAGTTGGCTAAGAATATGATACATGGTGCATTAAAAGCCCAGGTGAATCAATCCGATACCGAATCCCATCGGATTCTATGGGGTCCTACCATCCGACGAAATTTCGTTGGATTCCTGGTTGAGGAATGAATGTCGGATCCGACAGTCGTATTTCCAATCATATCCAATTGTCGGAACCAATGAAATCCGAAGCATTCCGGTTCCGATTGACGGTTGATGTCGGATTTTATCAGCTTCCGATACTATGATCCGATATCGATTCCGGAACCAGGAATCCGACGATAATCGAATAGTTTCCTTGCGCCTTCCGAAGAGCTCCGTCGGATTCCAATAGGAACCGATCGGAACTCATCGGATCCTAGGCTAGGATTCATTCTCCTGGGAGTGTGAATAACATAAAATATTGCTTCAATATCGTGCTTATTCGTGGATCAAAGATTGAAATAATAATGTTATTATGGTGCAGAATTAGAAAGTTAATTTAACACATTCAATATGCTACCAATTATTGTAATTTGTTTCGCATTCATATTATAATTCAAACACATCAAATATTTTTCAATGATGAGTATAAAAATAGATTACTTATTTCAATTCAATGATGTACAAAGACTCATTCGAGCATATTTTGAGACTTGTGTTATAAATATTTAGTACTCTTAAGTACCAACATCTATTGCAAAACGTATCTTATCCTAGGATTTTATTGAAACTTTTTGAGAATTTTTGACTCAAAATGAATTATGATTCAATGTTAAATCTATTGTTTTTATATATTACATAGTCATATGGGTTGGTCTTGAGCATCTTCATGAAATAGTATTTCTAATAGGAAATATGCATGTCTATACACATTGTCAACAGTAAATATGCATTAGAATATTTCTAGTACGAGGACCAGCTGTTATGTACGTATCACTACGGCGTTTATGACTTAACGTTGAATCATAATTTTAATGATGGCATATTTATGCTATTGAATATTTATATAGAACAACACACTAAGTTTAAATGTGACGCATGTGTCGTGATTTGCGACACAATGTACGACACATTCGAATGCGACATCAGGTGCTCGTTGCGACATATTATCTCCAACGATGACACAACACATTTTGTACGACACATGCGACACATTCTGAAAACGTTTTTTTGAACCCACTAGTCAGAAATTTATTTTTATTTTTATCAAAAATATCATGATAATTTTTTCGATTTTGGTCTATTTGAACAGTTTCATTTCTGAAAATTCAAACAGGTCAGATCTAGAAATCTGTACAATCTCCAGTCGATCCGGTTTTTACCCGACCATTTTCGGGTAGTCCCATCTCGATCAATGACCAAGATAGGCATTCTCTCGACTAATTATTAATCGAGAAATAATCTAAAAAATATTTAAATGAAAATACATAACTTTCGTATGTTCAATCGAGTTCTCTATATAGGATCTTTTACGCAAAAGAAAAGGGTGAGTCGATAGTCGACACACAGAACGAGACAAATTTTTTAGCGACACTTTCTATTGCGACATATTTTCGACACTGAACCTACGACACTATTACTCGCGACACATATATGCGACACACTTTAATTTAGAGTGAAACTAGATGATTGATTTTCTACATGACTAATAATAATAATAATAGTATCTCCCATAGGCTTATCGCCCGTTGGGGCCGGCGCTAAAAGGTCCACAAGCAGCCAGGTTCTATCGTTTTTCTCTTCTACAGACGACTGTATCTGCACCCCATTCGTCCAACGCTTCCCCGTTAATGATTATGAGTTGGCGATCGTCATAGAATCACCCCAGGTCGAGAAATCCCACACCGAATCCGATAGGAACTTGATAGTATCCTGCCATCCGACAGAATCTTATAGGATTCCGGGTAGAGGAATTGACGTCGGAACCACTGATCGGGACCCATTGGAATTCATAGGAATCCGACACTGAGGATCCAACTTCGAATCCGGAACCCGGACCCCGACGATAGTTCTGTAGAGGCAGACAAAATCCGATAAGATCCTACTGGATGCGAGTCGGATCGGATGGGTTCCGATTGGTTCCCACTGCTGGATTGCTTGACCCGGGACGTGGCCGTGACATCTATGTTGAAGTTATTGTTTTGATTCTGTATACTGACTAATAATATAATCGATACGCTATCGGATAAGTCATTGTGAGACTCCCAATAAGACTTTATTCTCCGTGTATCACGTAGGCTAAATTATAATATATCTTTGGAGAAAAGATATCTGCCTTCAGGTAAAGAGAGTTCACTTTAAAACGGCTTACCCGTACTGCTGAACATAATCAGAATGGAATAAGGATTAGGGACGGTAATAGATTAAGTGTATATTAATGTTATTATAAATAACATTAATAATAAGGATAATGATGTTTTATTAACAAAGATGGCAACTGTCAATGAAGATAATAAACAACAACGGAACTCTTTTGAGAGAGAGAGAGAAAGGAAAATAAGGCGACCAATGACCGACAGATCAAAGAGAAAACATCAAAGAGGATTAATATCATTGATATATCACAGTAACAAGTTTAGTGTCAATGAGCACCATCTGTTGATGCTAACAGTCAATCGGAACAATTAGCCGTTAGTAACTTGTTCAGGGTTATTTCATGGTTGGTGATAATGTGGTTTGAACACAGCACCTTGTGAATATGTGTCGAATAACATATCTACTCAACCATGGCGGCTTTACATGACTAGAATTGCGATAATTTTATTATTAAAAGAATTAATATAATATGATCAGAACGCAACTTTATTATTACTGTTCGTCAGTCTATTATCATAACAGTCGAATCTACAAACATGCTGATCGTTCAAGTATAGAAGATACCACTCAAATATGACAGATGCTACCAAGAAGAAAGGAATCACATTGTAAAATTGTACTGACAACGTGCAAGATAAATAATTCATAAACATAGAATTTAGTGTCATCATTGTTTTGTTTTTGCGTAATTCGATCTATGCCATATGTAGAACTTGAACAGTTTCTATATAATTACTAAGTTTTAGAGTTTGTAGAACACATAATAATAATAATAATAATAATAATAATATCTCCCATAGGCTTATCGCCCGTTGGGGCCGGCGCTAAAGGGTCCACGTAAGCAGCCAGGTTCTTTCGTCTTTTCCTTTTTTACGGACGACGGTATCTGCACCCCTTTTCGTCCAACGCTTCCTCCGATTATGAATTTCGGGTTGGCGGGTTACTCTACATATTGACTAGTGACTTAATCAGCACGCTATCGGATGAGTCATCCGGAACAACTAGCCGTTAGTGACTTGTTCAGGGTCATTCCATGGATGGTGCTACTGAGGTTTGAACACAGTACCTTGTGAATACGTGTCGAACAACGTAACCACTCAACCATGGCGGCATTTTTAGAACACATACAAACATAATTTTCCTATTTATTTTTCCTACGGAAATAGTGATATCTTCGAGACATATATTCAAAACTGCTTCTTTGTAGTTGAATTATCTTATATATAAATTGTTGAATTAGGGGTCAGACAGACTACGCGAATTAATACTGTATTAACCAATAATTCATCTTAAAAGGATGAATTAAAACTGAATTAACCAATCATGTTGCTTAATTCAGTATTATTTTTTCTAGTCTGTTTGACCCCTTAGAAGGTTGGTCTTTTTAAGAAAGCAGAGTTAACCCTTTCCGACCCGCTGTTTTGAAATTGCCGTACCCCCCTAGGGGAAAATGTTGCCATATGGCAACACCGGGCCGGAAAGTGTTAATGAACAAATTATCAACGAAACATTATAGGCATTAGATAAAAATACTCTTGTTTTCGCCATGCTCATCTATTTAATCACATTTATAATTATTTTAATTTGATTATATTGAAAATACATGAAATTTATCGAAGTAGATATTTTTGAAACTAATAGATATGAACAAAAGAAAAATAATATGCAGCATTTCACTTTAGACTTCATTTCTATTTAGGATTTATTTAACTAAATTTTTTAATTGCTTGTTCCTACTGAAATATTTATTATCTTTCGAAAATTTTCATTCTTTTACGGAATAAATTTTTTTCGGGAATCATTTTCTACGAGAAAAAAATTCATCATTAGGCATTATTGATGAACTATCGAAAGTATATTTCAATATGATTTTTTATAGGTTAATATCTTTGAATGAAATGTTATTTGATGTCCCAGATAGATTTAAACGTAGATATTTTATTCATTTTCTTGATACTTCGTCATCATGTTGTCGACATAGTACTTTATGACAAACACGTATGAATAATCTGCAACATGACATAACACTTTTCTTTTTTCTTTCTCATCAAAATAGTATTGTGACAATGAAATCATTCGAAAGATCGCTTACTGGACGAGAATTCATTGTCATTTACTGGGAAAATCAATGATTAATCAACAATATTTAGTTGAAATAGAAAACAGTAGCATAGATCCAATTGCTAATAGATGCATTGATATATCAGTTACAAACTTAGAAAATGATTTATTATCTTCAACACCATTGACAACTGAAGTAACAACTAGATCAAATGCAATTTCAAAGCTATTATATTTAGATGATCTTCGAGGAATACTTTGCTTAATTGTAGTATTTAGTCATGCTCTATTAATGGGTAAGGCAAATCATGAAGAGAAATTTTCAATCTTTTTTCGACCTTGGATGCAACATTCACCACTACGTTTATTAGTTGCAGGAGAATTTGCTGTGGCTAGTTTTTTTGTACTTTCTGGATGTGTTCTCGTACGAAGATATTTTGAACATTTCAATGACATTAGTATTTTATTCAGTGGTATCATTCGTCGCTTTCCACGACTTTTCATCCCTTCTAGTGTTGCTCTGTTTTTGTATTTTTCTATACTACATTTTCGACCATTCTATGGTTTTAATGAATGTCATGAAATCGGGGAGGGCAGTGTCAACGCAGAAAACATTGGTCTTGGATATGTTCTTTTAAATACATTTGGACAATATTTTTGGATGCCAGCATTGTATACTATACAATGGACAATGCAAATAGAATTCATCTGCTCGATTCTTGTCTATTTTTTATCTTTTTTAATAACTCGGTCTTTTATTCATCGTTATCGCATAATATTTTATGCGTTTCTTATTCTAATTTTGCCTATTGTATGGATTTCTACTCATGGATCCATTCCAACACTTGTACAGTATATTCAGCCATTCATTTTTGGACTTCTATTAAGTGATTTAGATGCTTGTGGACTTCTAAATTTTTGTCATTCAATAAAACAACATTGGTCAATTTCTCTTAAATTAAGTCTACTTTTGCTAACAATCTATTTTGGTTCATATCCTGTCTTCAATACAGATGTATTAAATGGTAGTGGAACATTATGGTCACCTTTTGGTTGGATGTTTGGCTGGTTTTGGATTTCTTTTGGAGGATTTTGCTTATTACTTTTATGAATTATATCAAAAAATATCCAATATTTTTTATCAACAAAAGTGATTCATTTTCTAGGTAAAATCTCATTTGGTATCTATCTTACACATTATATCATCTTGTGTATTGTGGATGTTTCTTTTGTTCGTTGGACAGCTCCACATTTGGGTCGAGATCTAGCTGTTATTTTAGGGCTATTTCTATTTGCATTACCAACTATTTTCTCGATTTTATATCTATTTTATTTATTTGTTGATGTACCGGCGGTTCAAATCTCTGATTGGCTTTATTTTATCATTTGCAATCGTTGCTTGAAGTTGACAAAACGTCCAAAGCCAATCAAACGGTATATATGGATAATACTTGTCAGTCTGATTTCTATTTCAATTATCACAAGTGCAATTCCTGCTCCACAAGGAAACCAAAGATGCAATAATCATCCATCGAAAGACCTGACATTAACTAGTACATAGATGACCATCTATATATTATGTTTAGCATTTAAATTTTTACTATTGTGCCACTGTTGAATTGTGAAAGAGTAGGGCTGTGCATATTTACTCAACAACAGATTAGGAATAACACTTTTTTTAAATAAAAATTGCTCATCTTTCATCAATGTTCAAACTCGATTTTGCTACGTACATTTTGTTTTGCAAGATTTGCAGCTATGAAAAATAAGCGATAAACAATTTGCAATAGCATAGCCACATAGTAATAAAAATATATTTTACTACCGTTTCAAAATAGAATAATAAGTAGGAGCTTATGCATTTTGGTATATGACAGTTTTAAAAGAAAAATTGTAATGGAAAATACATAGAAAACAAGAACAACCATTGAACAAACTACTTTTTTTTAATAAAATTTCGTATTTGTTAATATGGAAAATCTCAATCTATTAATCGATCGATCAATATAAATTCAAGTTAGAGAACGAAACAGTGTTACTATGGAAAACTAACGAATAAATGTAAGAAAATGACATTGATAAGTACGTTTAGTTATTTTAACTTGTAAAATCTATGTAATTAAATTATAATAGAACAAAAATAAAATAATAGATTATACTAAAGAGAACCAGAAATAAACAATCAAAATAACGATCCAGTAGCATACGAAAATGTTAGTAGATTTTAGACATGTTGTGTAATGTCTCTAGGAGAAAGTGAATATGTAATCGTAAACTGCGATTGCTTGAGTAATCGAGTTTGGGTTGTGCTTTCTTTAGTATGTTAGTTGTCAATTTAATATTTTCTCTCTAAAAAAAATATTTCCATCAAATGTCTTACATTTCTCTTATGGAGTATTGATTGAAAAAATGATATTAAGAATAAATTCGTCGTAACTGAAAAGTTACTCAGAAAGATATGAATATTCTCAAATCGAAAATTCATATTTGTTACATTCGTTACATTAGCCTTATTTAATCTTCATATTATTATTTTAATCGATGAGAGAAATCAGTCATAAACATTGCTTCTTTTTTCAAGTGTCTAAGAGACTGATAATTCTGTCTTTAAATTAATAATCCTAATTTTTAAATATTTGTACAACAAAAAGCCGTTACTATAGGCATAAGAGTTTTTGATTAAATAATATTATTTCGGAAATAAATAAACCGAAACTGAAATTCTATGAAGAGCATTCTGCTATTTCATATCCATCTTTAGATGAGAAACAAAACAAGCATAAAAATTCTCGAAAGTTTTTGCATTATTGCTTTCAATAACAAAAAACGGGTACAATACTTTAGTTCACAGAGACTTTGAATTCAAGAAAATAATTTATCAAAATACAATTTTAATTTCGAAACGCACTCATTAAAAAGGATGAAATGTTGCAAAATTTAGTTTTATCTGAATAAAAGAACTCAATTCCGATCATCAAATATGTTTGGGTTTCTGATTAGTATTCTATTGTTTTAATCTTATGGTCGTGTGTCTGGATCTATATTAATTTTTATTTCAAGTTTTAGGCCATCAATATAAACAACTTCTTTTGGCATTTGAAATATTTTAAACTGGCAATATCAAGGTATAGTACTTTATTTTCGATGTTTTATTTTATCTATTATTTAGAAAGTAACTAAATAGCATATTTGCAAAGCAAACTTTTGATGGAAAGGTTTAAACTCATAACAGTTTATGAAAAAATGAAATTTTCTCTCTTCATAGATAATACCTTGCAATATTGTGCAAAGGAATAGAATTTGTTCTTGAATGAAATTAAGGTCTTTTAAAAAAATATTAGATGAAATTAAAAAAACTTACGAACGATTAGCAACACATTCTAATTGTTCAACGCCAAAGTATAGTATTTTCAAACATTTAATGATATCTAATTTAACTAAAGTTTTAATTTAGATATATGTAAAATATTTATTTTCATTGTCAAAATCAATCTTCGATGAAAAATTCCTTTTTTTTATCACTTTTTCATGAAATTCGATACTGGTTGATTCGATAAGGATGGTGCTAAATGGGAGTAGATTTTGATAGCTTGTTCATAATATTCAAATGATCGATTGACATCTCCTTGGGTATCATAAATTGCACCAAGATTATTTAAACATCGAGCAATTAGCGGATGAGTTGGATTTGAAAGTGTCTTTCGATAGATATCCAATGCTTTATGAGTATATTTTAGTGCACGATTCAATTCATTTTGCTCTTTATATCGTTCAGCTAGACGAAGATAATCATTGCCAGATTGGTTTTGATAAAGGTTAACATTTTCTTGAATAGTATGAAATAGTTGCTTCCGATCAGTGAATAGATCAAATATTTTTGAATAGTGTTGACAAAGATATTGGCATCGTTGTTGTTCTCGTGATGTTTTGCAATAAACAAAAATTGTATCGATTTTCTTTAATGAATGAACACGAGAAAGAACATCAGTTGCTGATGAACTATTTAAAATGAGAAAAACTGGTAGAGAGGACTGTTCTATAGTTTGAATACATTCTTGAGCATTATTACAATATGTAACATTATCCTCTTGATGTTTGTCATCTTCACCTGTAATATACGAAATTAGAACAGGTTTTTCTAGTTTTTTATCAATCGGTTTAGCAAGATTAGAAGAAATCGTCACAGTTGTTGCTTTCTTTTCATTCATTTTCTAGAAATATAAAACAAATAGTGAGTACATTATCTTTGCTTCAAATAGTACAAAGTATTTTTATAGCGGAACAATAATCTCAAATAGTGGATGATTTTGGTTTTGAATAGTTCGATTTTTCCATTTTGTACGTCGCATATAAACATCACTATAACAACTAATGTTGCGGCGTTGTATGCTAAATAACCAGTGACCTCTTTGTTGCAAAATTCTTATAATACAAAATGACCTTATTCTGATTTAGATGGAGTTAACAGAGGATTTCAACTATGTGTTGAATACAAGGCCACTGTCATTATTTAGTAAATCATTTTTTGAATAAAATATGAATCGATAAATGTACAAAGATGACGTTACGATGTGTTAAACTAGAAAAATATTCAAAATCTTTGGGATATGAACGAAGGAAAACGATCGCTTACCTTAACCACACATCATAACTAATATCAAAGCATATATTTCCATCTGTGTCGAACGTCGCTTTCACAACTACCGATAGTTTCACACCAAGTTTGAATGTTCAAAGTATCTTAGATCAATATACAATATTTTTTTACTGAAACCATTCTTTGAATTTCAATAGTTTTAGAAGTTTCTTCTTTGCCGTGAATTTGTGTTTTCAATGTTTTTCAATATAATTTCTTTTTATTATAGGAAATTATAGGAGAAATTTGTTTTCTGTTTTCAATCGATTTAGATTGATTAACAGAATTTGTGATAATGATTTCTTTTATCATTGATTGATTATTCCCTCTGTTTTCATCATCTACGAACATCAATAAAACAGTAAATTTTAGCTCTCGTTCGATGGAACAAATAATCAGTAGTAATTTTATTTTTAAGTTCTTCTAATGAGAAAATTTTTATCGAGATCGAATGAAGTAAAAAATGGCAATCGAAAAAATTGAATTCTACTACGTAAAACCTATGATTATTAACTTCGTTATAGAAATTATTTGCATATATTTGTTTTTCAATTCGACAACGAAGAAAAACAGTTACGCGTATACTTGTTTTCATGCATCAGTTCTATTTTTGGCTCCTAATGCTTTTAGTTTCTATTAATATTTCTCCATAGTTGAAGAAAGAAAGTCCTCGATGATATACTACAAATCATACACTGAAAACGAAACTAGTTTCATCATCTAATTTTATGCAGCTCCAATCAAATGTTTATTTTCTTACATCATTGCAAAAATTATAACAGAGAGGTGTCTAATTTTTATGTTTTGCATCGTTTATTTTTTCATTTTATGCATAACTCGTTGGTCCAACGGACAATATTATATATCATACATGCAATATTACTTGAACAATTTATTTTATTTTTACAAACTTATTTATCTATCAGTTGAAAAAAAAACCAGATGGTGCTTTCAGCTTCTAATGTAAGCTACAGGAATGATAGAGATAACAAACAGAACAAATTAGATGTGTATTATTCCAATAAAGATTCACGGAGAAATGTTACTTTATTCGTTCTTGGCGACGCTTGGAAAAGTGCTCATAAGAATAGATACAAATATCTTGGTTATAATATTTTGTTCATAAAGGTTTAGTGACTGTAATTGTTAATTATAGTCTATCACCTAATCAGATAGATGCAGTGGTTCAAAATTGTACTGCAGCTATTACATGGGTGCATTACCATATATCTAATTATGGTGGCAATCCAAATAGAATATTTCTTATGGAATATTCAAGTAGAGGACATTTAATAGAATTGATAAACTCTGATGCTCGATTCTTCAGTCAATATCATATTAAAAATCCGATCCATGATATTATTTTACTCGATGCATTTGGGGCTTGATATATGTAAATATTTGAGTCAAATATCATCAAAAATTCATAAACATCATCTTACATGTATAAAAGTGTTTTCTAGTAATCCTGAAAAATGGAGCATGGCGTCACCAATGAAATATTGTAAAAATATTCGAATTCCACATCTTTTCTTAATTGGTGAACGAACTGATTCATTAATTCAAATTCAAAATAGAGATTTACTTGGGATTTTGACAGCTTCACAACAGGCACCAGCAGAATTTCATGAAATTCCCGTACAAATCATACAGCAATACTTATCTATATACTATTTAGTAGAAGTTAAGAGTACGATATTATTTTAAATTTTATCGGAAGAAACTAAAGAGCATATAAATATTAAAAAATATTCAATTCAATATTGTTAATCGTGATCTTTTTATCAAAATATTTAGATTGGGTTGACTTTTCAATAAATATATTTTCAATTAAAACTATTTTCATCGTATAATGTGTATTATGAGTGAAAATCATTAGTTTACTATTATCAATTTAGGATGCAGTCTATTCATGAACATAGATTTGCTCAATAAAAAGAGCAAATTATAATATTGAGTTTTAAGTAATGGATTTATTTAAGTCATCTTTTCATGAAACTTGTATGTTCATCACACTCATGTGCTTCTCTAGAAATTGAGAACAATTTTCTTGTTAAGATTACATTAATTGATTAAATTTTGAACGTATATTTTACTTGTTCGAACAAAACCTATAAAAACAAGTTTGTTTACTTCGAATATGTAGTCAAAGTCATTAGGATATTATTAAATAGAAGATTTTCACTTGTTTATAACTATACGCCTTTTTAAAATTGTTTATGATGCCACACCAAGGCAGAAATCTTGCCATACATAAATTGCATAAAAACATGTTAAATTATACGAAGTATGAAATATCAAGAATATCTGTAAAATATTACGAATAAGTTCTTGTAATTCAAATTTGAATGATGATATAACGGTTAAATATTTACTTAGTACAAGTTTCGAAGAAGAGTTTAACTAAAATACCACAATTTTGAGAAAACCTATGACCCATCGTAGATTGTTTTCAATAGATTTCTTTCAGTATCGGTATGAAAGGTAAAATAAACAATCATAAGTTTCATTGCCATACGAAAGGTATGACGGGGAATGATGATCTTGAACTTGAACCATTTGAAGTCATAAAAAAATTCGAATAGCAATCTATGTATTTATCGATTATTGTAGATTCAAATGTTCTTCGTTAAAATTTTCATTGAAAACTTTTCAGCTGACAAAGCATGTTTCGATAGCTCCGAATATCCATTAAAGATTGTCTATTCAAAAAATATTCCAAGCAAATAGTAGTCAGATTGATGATCAATATCAGTATTTTCTGTTTTGAAGGTATCATCATCAATTTTTCATTTATTAGTATAGATCATGAAAATATTCTAAAGGCTTGGGTGAATATCGAGGCCTCATTCGTTTCCCATATACTTACTAAATTGATATATCGCTTCGTAATAATATGATAGTGAATCTGTTGTAAAATAAGAAAAGTCCGATTGCATAATATAACTATTTCACTTTGTTTCGAGTGAAGCTTATTAGGTGCTTCTTAATCTTACCTTGTTTCTCATATGTTGAACGCAGAATGTACAATTTAAAAAAAGATAGTAGTAAGAAGCTAAACACATACATCAGATAGGAACAAAAGCAAAGCTACTTACTGTATTGAATATATATCACTTCTATTACTATAAGAAATGTCTTGGATAGTTTTTCTGTTAGAACTATAAAAAACAATCTGTAATTCTCCTTTTCTGTACATCGTGTATTTTTCTGCACCATTTATCATAATAGAACGTTCATATAAAAATATGAAAACAATATAGCTAGATGTGTATATTATCTTTCAGTAGAATATATCATACAATAAAATGTTTTAGAAACTAAAAGTCACTATTACACAAATCAACTTGTTGTCAAATATTTCATGGATCCTGGTTTATTCTGTTCCTGGATAGTCTCATCGCGCACATGTGAAGTCACAATTTTTTTTCTATATTTACAAAAAAACGCATAAAATACAATATTTAATACTAGTAGAATATGCATAAATATGAATATTAGGTTGCTTCGATAATATATGCATATTCATTCAAGTAGTTGTCTACAGAATAACTTGTTTTCTACTTAACAGATAAAAGAGAGAGGTCATTCACAATTAAAGTATTCGGTATTCTGTTGGTGGTTACAAAAAAGGTATGTCATTCTCTTCAACAATTCTTCACTGTTTAGTAGTAGTAGTATTAAAAATATAATATTGACTAGATCTAGATGTTTTTACACATTTTGCTCTGTTTTATGTTTATATTTATGCGTCGTATTTTTTTTGTCGTTCTTTTTCTGCTCATAATGAAACTCATAAATAGCTCCTAGTGACCTTTTCAATGATAGTAATTATTGATTTTAAAGTTTTATTACATAATGATGTCGAGATATTTTCAAGTGTGTGCTGTTAAATTTGAAGTGATGCGCTTGTTAAACGATTATGAAGTATCTCTTCTACTCTCGCCACTTTGCTTAGAGCTTTCTCATATCATGATTAATTCAGATAATCATTATACATATTGCGATCAGTTGATTCAATTATAATTTATAGTCAATATGAAAAAATAGTGTCGCTTATTCTATGCATTTTTTTGATGATTATCTAGAGACGCAAAACAAGATGATTATAGTTGGTGAATATAATAGTAAGAAATATCGTTTTATCGTTACCTAGAGTAATATTGCTTGGATAAGATTAATTTCTTAAACTCAGATTTACCAAAACATGTGAATTTTGTTTTTTCTGTAAACTTAACGATTATTCTAGCAAGGCTTCGTAAAATATTTTATAAGAAATCATTTAAAAGCTTTTTGTGTAATCGTCATCATACGTAAAGAAATATCATTCTATTTATTAAGCGCCGTGGGTTTAGCTGTAAACATCAAAGATTAGTCAAACTTTGATTTGTTATTATTTATGGTCATTTTCAACAAGGGACTGATACAAAAATAGTGCAATCTATTTTAATCATATCAGTATGCGTAAAACAAGTTACCCATTTATCAAGAATTAAAATCATAATTCGAAAATGATTAAATATATATTTTTATCGAAGTCTATGAATGACAATTTCGTTCTGTGTCTCTTTAATTCTCCATCCGATATTTTTTCTTTGAACATTTTTATTTCATTCCATAAATTCAGTTATCATCTATTATTAATGGATATCGATGTAATTTTTTAGAAAAATTGTAAGAAACACTCTGGCGTAATAATGAAAATGAACGTAACCATCGAGATCTTAATCAATAATTCAACTTTATTTACAATACAAAATTCATCAGACACAGAAGAGAGCAAAACGTGTCGTTATGAATTTCAAAATATGAAAGATATTAATTATTTACTTGCATATATTCCGAAATATAATTTATTCGAAATTAATTATGATAAAAAAATAAGTTTGTATCTATTGATTGCAATAATTTTGATGATTTGAAGTATTGATTCTCTAAATTACGCGTATTTCAGTGTAACTATCAATGTATATATCAATTTCAGCATTAATTAAAGAACTTGATATTATGTATCAATTCATTCAACAACTATAATGATTTAATGTTTGAGTTGTTTCTTAAAATGTTTACATTATAATATGATTCGATTGAATCTATATAAATTCTTTTGAAGTTTTTCTGAGCTATCGATTGACAAAGATGTAATCTTTCATTATTTTCATAAATCATCAACAAAATCTTAGTAAATGCTTGCCAATTTTAGTGAAGATACAAAAGAATATATTTCATTCATGCAAAATCGACATTCTATTAGGCACATATATATGTCGTATCGAAGTTACTACTTTTATCGAAGTTATAACTTCGATAAAATGATTCATCAAAGTGGTCGCTTCGACAAATTTTGTCATCAAAGTTATAACTTCCATAGAAATGTATTTATCGAAGTTATAACCCTAGTCGAATTTTTTTATTCAAGCACTTGCCAGGAATTGAGCTCAAGGTGTGTCCATAGTGCATGATTTTCTTGCTCAAGACAAGCTCTTGAATGTTTACATGAGTTACGAAAAAATGACGACTATACATTTTTATTAAAAGTTGAGTTATTTTGATTTAGATAAAAATTCAAGCGCATGAGCAAGAAGTTTAAGAACATAAGCTCACCGAAAGACCTCAAGTCTTGTCTGAAGATGTGCCCATAGCACATGATAGTCTTGCTCAAGGTGTTCATGTTTTTCATGCGCATGTCAAAAAAAGTTCGACCAGGGAACTTCGATGATAAACTTTGTCGAAGCGACCACTTCGATGATTCATTTTATCGAAGTTATAACTTCGATAAAAGTAGTAACTTCGATACGACATATATATATATATATATATATAGTTATATTTTTTTTTCTTTTTTTTTGAGAATTTAAGTTCTTAACCAGTGATAAAAGCAGTTTTAGACGGCATCATCACATTATAGTAACGAATAGGAATCTTATGTGAAAAACTCTATTGCATATTTGACACTTTTTCTTATTCTATCGATTTAATCAGAAGAAAAAATGAACTATTTTTAAATTAGAATATGAATTTTGTATGGTACTTTTCTCATTCTATGTTAAATTAAATAAAACATATGATTTTAACTTTTTCGTGTGTATTAAACCACAACTAAATACGTTTTATTGTATTCAAATAAAGTTCTTCCGTTTCAATGAAGAAGATATTATTTTTATTATGAATTACTTTATAACATTGAAAAAGAAGTTTATGTTATCACGTCTTAAAATTATCAATATTTTAATCTTTGTTTCATCTTATGCGGACATATGACGCTTGAACGTTGTATTTTGCTTTCATTTTTTCAACTACATTGACAGTAGAATAGAAATTCGGTTTTACCCCATTAAGCATAACAATGCCAAACAAAAAAGACTAAAAATTTTGTTTGAATAATCAGCAACATTATATTTACCTTTTTTTTATGAAAATGAAGTCTTTAATAATCTCTATACTATCGATATTGATCAAGGTGAGAAAAAAGCAGTGCTCGTTGTTGACAGAAAGACATACTTGAATCTGTATAAAAAAAGCAATATAAACGAATGAAAAAGAACAAAAAAAAGAGAATTTTGAATTTTGACGTTGATGACAGAGCCAAGGCTATGTACAACAAATAATAATAACAAGCAAAATCATCACCATCATATTAATGAAGTAAGTAAAACTAATTTTTAGGTGATATTTATCATCCTCAAGAATAGATGTCTGGATAAGGCACTATAATGAATATCTCATACATTTAAAATATCAGTAATATTGTACTAGCTTTTCTAGAACAAATTTTGAATACCACAGGCAATGCAATATGTATGGAATTTGTAAAATAATTGGATTTATTTTCAATCGAAAACTAAAGTACTCAGATTTGTGAAAATTCTATTTCTAATAGAAATATATGAACAATGAAAGAAGCCATTTATACTTTGAGATACAAATCTTCATCGTCACACAATCATAATATTGATTCTTTCCCAATCAAATTTTGGAAAATTATCATCTTAAAAAAAAATGATTAGATTTTAAGGCAGTAATCGAACGACTATCAATTTTTTTATAATTTTCTTCTTTTATATATAATTTACTGAATCTCAATGGATGTTATGAGATATATGTGACAGCTATCTATAGATACAGCCTTTTGTTACCGAGTAACATTACAATTTTTTTGGATATGCTGATCTTTGTATAAAAACATTTCCCAGAATAAAATTTTAAATGCTACATTCATGTTAAGCTATTCTGGGTATGCATGAAAAATTAGTATTACTAATGACTTTCGTAACAAAAATAGTTTTTAATCATAAGCTAACTTTAGCGACTTTTAAGAGAAATATAAACGATGAAACCTATTCTTAAAACTCAATAGAAAGTTCAAAATAGTGCAAATTCTTCTTTGCACCAGTTGATGGAACCTCAAACAACACAGTTCTTATGAAAAAGGTTTTTCGAGACCACCTGGACGAGTGGTCCATCATCGAAAAGTAGAACTCTTTTCGTAGAGTTTGAGAAGTACTCAGCAATTAATTTGAATTTATTGTCAATCAAAGGAGTAAATAATTTTTTATATGTTCTAGTTGTCTATCTTTAAACTCTGATATTAATATCAATGTTTGATCAAATAATTGATTAAGAAAATATAAACGACTGTAAAAGTTGAGATAGATTAAGGACAAATTGTTCAGAGCTCAAGTTTGATATGGAACTGTAGTATTTGCTTCGATGATGAATATCTCTTCAACATTAGCATTGTCGTTTGATGAATTTATAATATTTTGTTTGCGATGAAACGAAATGTTTCAAATAATAAAATAATAAATCAATTATTTACTTTGTTTAGATATATTTTTGACTATTACTTGTGAGTAATAAATATCTATGTTGGCATTTTCATATACTTTAATTATTTTTGGTAATGAAGTGTTTTTACGACCGATAAATTATTTAAAAACAGATCTTTTTAGTTATTTGTTTGATTAATATTATATCTAATCAATTAATCTTACAACCAGCACAAACTAATATTTCACGCTATCAATTTGAACCGTTTGTTGGTTTATGTACCGGACAGAAAACTACTCGAGCTAGTTTGTATCTTTATTCATTGTTATCTTTATGCATTATTATCTTTTTCTTCAAAGTTACTTGGCAATCTCCGTTACAAATTGATATTGAAGAAAATAGTAATGCAAGGTAAATGCATAATAATATTTTCTAATGGTTTTTGTTTTTAAGTAGATAAATTTCTGTCTAGAATAACGATAGAACGTAAAAATTATGGGCTACGATTGCGCATACGAAATATAACACGCAATGATCAAGGTATATGGACATGTTTAGGTTTCAATCAAGATGGAAAATCATTTTCAAGTTCTTTGCAAATTCTTGTTAAAGGTTGATTTTTTCTCTTTTCTCGAAATACACACAATGGATGCCATTTTTGTTTTCTAGTGCCAATTACATTTATAAGTGCACCAATTCAATATGCTGAAATAAATACTGCTGTATTAATCAAATGCCGATTGATATCAAATGTTGCTGCTGAAATTTCTTGGTACAAAGGACACGATAGAATAGAAATTTTATCATCAAATTATGAAAAAACAAGTGATGGATTAAAAATTAATCGAGTCTCATCGATAGATAATGATATTTTTTGGTGTCAGGCAGATGTTATTGAAACTGGTGAATCAAAAGATTATCAAATTCAAGTTGTTATTGCTCGTAAGATTTGAAAGCTAAATCAGTTGTTTTCGACGAAATACAATTTTAGAGCCTATAAAATCTGCGAAAATCATCTGTATAGAACCATGTGCTGTTGAAAAACGAACAGCTACGTTAATTTGTGAAGCGAGTGGCACACCTCCACCACAATTTTCATGGTTTTATGGGCAGGTTTGTTTCCAATATGAGTGAAAGTTAATTTTTAATCTTATTATAGAATGAGCATTTAATTGTAAATGGAATATCGAAATTTATTGCTCGTGGTAATCGATTAATTATAAATCATGTTGATGAAACAGACAGTGGTCGATATTCATGTCACGTTTTTAATGATTTTGATCCGAAAGGTCAAAAAATAGACTACACTCTTCACGTCATTAGTAAGAACATCTTTTTTTGTTGTATTAAATATAATGATTTACATTTGATTAATTATAGTACCACCGAATCTTTTACCTATAGCTCAACAAGAAATTACCATTGATGAGAATTTCCCATCGAGACGCGTCGGTTTTACCTGTCGTCTTGAGCGTGGTTCAATTGAAAATTTTTCTCTAGAATGGCTCGATACTCATAATAAACCCGTACAAGTACGATTAAATAGTTAAAAAAGTAAAATAGTATTCATATGTCATTCTTATTCTATGTAGGCGATCAATGGTATATCGATTGATGACAGTCAATTGATAACACAACGTTTAATTCAATTAAATTTTAATCCTATCAGCCGTGAACATCATGGAAATTATACATGTCTTGCAAAGAATTCAGCAGATTTGACATCAACTATTGCTCGTCTTATTGTTAATTGTAAAAAAATGATTACATTGTCTATTCTCTAAACTTTCTTTAATATTTTCATTGATTTAAGATAAACCTACACTTATCGAACCTAAGATGAATGATGTCCATAGCATACCTAATCATCCAAGTAAATGCTTCTTTTTTTTATAGAAGAAAGAAAAACAAGAATTTTTATTTAATTTTTGTTGTTCAAATGTAGCAATAATGCACTGTCGAATCGATAGTTATCCACCACCTGTTATTCAATGGGTAAAATTAATACAAGGTCATGATACAAACCAGGCTATTTTAAGCGATAGTGATCCACAAGTGATTGATATGTTTACACAACAAATCGATTCGACAATTTATGAAACAAAATTGACGGTATTTGTTTTTATCTGATTTATTTTAGTTTTTTCTTATGATTTTGAAAATAGTATAATCCATCAGAAGAAGATTTTGGTTTTATATTTGAATGTCGAGCCAATAATTCTCGTATAGAAAAACATTCAATAAGACTTCGACGCGCAGAACCTCCACGGCCAGTTCGTATATCTAATGTTCAGCCAACTTCAAATACAATTGAACTTAATGTTCAAACACCAACAGACTATGCTGACATACCTTTAATTCAATATATTGTCAAATATGAACAGATTAATGTTCCTAATTCACTGAAAACAATTTCATTTCCAGGTATTATAAATGTCGACTAGACAAACGGACGTTCATTAAATCTTACCTTTGATAAAATAACTATGTTGTTTATTTTTAATGGAAAATGCATTTTAGTTGCATCAAATCAATCACAATCAATTGAAATCAAATCTCTACAAGCAGCAAGTATGTATCGGATTCAAGTAGCTGCTGAAAACTATGCAGGACTTAGTGTTTTTTCAACACCGATTCAAGCAACAACATTTTCTGGAGAAGTTCCACAATTTAACTTATCCAAAACTTCATGTCTCAATCATAGATCTTGTTTGATTAAATGGACTATTGAGTACGATGGAGGTTCAGAGATTTCGCGAACTGAAATTGCTTATGCTATAGTAAATGTTTTTAATTTTTATTATACGAAGCAAACTTGAAAGTAACATCATATGATATATTGTTTTTGTTAAGATTCATGGTGCAAAAAAAGTAGAAAAATGGAGTAAGCCAATTAATATTGAGTTTCCGGCTACTGAATACGAATTGAAAGAGCTTAAACCGAAAACATATTATGATATTGTTGTTCGTCTATTTAATGCAGCTGGTAATAGTGAAAAAATAATTCGAGTAATGACAGGTAGATGGCATTTAAATAAGTTATTGTTTTCTATTGATCTGCTGTCAAATTACCTATGTTATTTTTAGGTTTTTCTTCTACATGTGGCACAGATTGTCATTCAAAACCAAGTATATGGATCATTGTAGGAATAATAACTAGTATTATTATTGGCACTATTATAATATTTGTTTTATTGATTTTAAATCGAGTGTTACGTATGCGTACAATCAGTCGAAATCCTGAGTCATCGCCATTGACTGCCTGGTTATTTAATTTGTTATTTCTCATTTGATATAATTTTTTTGTTTGCTTTTAGAACAGCCGAGGTTCAATAAAATCGTTTGTTCTCTGTAGAAGAAAAAAATCGAAACTTATTTTCAGAGAAGATATTAAAATATTACTGAACAAAAGGACGTACCATGCTTCAAATTTTATTTGATTGAGATTAAAAGATTCCAAAGTTATAAAGTGACAAGTGTTAAATGTTTTTTCAATGTCTAGTCTCGAGTGATTCTTGTATTTGAAATGTATGATGTCATTTTTATTGTAAACGATCCTGTGTTGAATTTAACTGAATTTGTTTTTTGTTTTCATTAATAAAAACTAATAGGGAAATCAGATAACGTCTGAAGTGAAAGGACTATGTTTTGCATATGTTACTACTATATAAGAAATATTTTGGAACAAAGGATGCTAATATGGATGTACCGAGACCGAAGATTCCTCAACAAACATAAGAATTTTTCTCTAAGAAGAACACCCGAGACTTTGCGAGATTTTGATCTAGAGTTGCTCGGCTTGACTTAGTTTATATGTGCATACAACTGGACAGACTGATCACCAAAGTAAAAGGTC
>OENM01000422.1:0-62468 GCA_900239745.1 Rotaria magnacalcarata | reverse complement strand
GACCTTTTACTTTGGTGATCAGTCTGTCCAGTTGTATGCACATATAAACTAAGTCAAGCCGAGCAACTCTAGATCAAAATCTCGCAAAGTCTCGGGTGTTCTTCTTAGAGAAAAATTCTTATGTTTGTTGAGGAATCTTCGGTCTCGGTGCATCCCTAGATGTGAATATGTGTTCGTTTTCTCTACACCAGCGCGAATCATTCATACAAACTACATATCTAGCAAGTCTCAACTCGCTAATACATCAAATAAATAGTAAGAACAAATAACTTAAATTTGGAAACGAAAACGCTCCTATTTCTATACTTCATCTGTTAGGACCCTTCTTATAAGGATTTAATGTAGAGAAAATTAAAATGAATAGGATTTTGAAACGCTTACATAAATAATCAACACATTCATTACTAGCTGATGGGAATTGACATTTGTCAACAGAATGGTTATCTTGTATAATATCAAAATGTTTTTTAGTGATTAATGTCCCTGTTGCTATCAAAGTTAATAAACATAAGCAAACAAGTTATCAAGTCCACTTAGTTAAGTAAAACTACAAAGTTAAAAAGAATGAAATTCCGATTACACATCCAATTGGCCACATCCTTAAAACTCATCACGACATTGAAGTTCTCGCAGGATATTTACTACATATATTGCTTCATTAGAATAATTGAAAAATAGTGACATCTATATGCGTAAAGTTTTCATTGAATCTTTTCTAAGAACTAATCGTCTCTATTCGGATTTGAATATTGAAAAAATTTTAAAAATTTAAAATTTAATAGAAAAATAATTCGGTTAGTCAAATATATGAACAAATGAATGCTCTGTAGGAGTAGGAAAAGAAAATGATGAGCGATCGATCTAGTTAACTTAAGAAATACTCAATAAATCATTCCGGTTCGCCATGGTATTGCTCTTGTTCTGTTTTTCTTCTTCAATTCAGATAAGAATTATCGAGATTCAATAATTCTATCTCTGGAGATATTTTGATCTTCTTTAAGGAAACGTTTTTACCCCTCGAAACTTCTTCTATTTAATCACTCGACTTTTTAGAATTCTTGTTTATGCTCCAAAACTAGTCACGATGTCCAGTATTTAGATTTTATTTTTTAGTCTTTCATGTGAATATAACATCATATAAATGATTTTATATTATTATTGTAATGAATCTGACATGTGCTTATGCTATGATCTAATGTCATCATTAATGTTCGAATAAAAGCTACTGTAAGATAATTATACAGTCCACAAGATATATTATTGATGCATGGTTCCAATAAATTGTCTTTTAATGTCACAACAATCGAGACACATGAGAATACTAAAAAAAGAAATTTCGTTAATCAACTTAATCAATACATTTGAATTAGTCATTCTCTTTTCTTTTTTGTCATTTTGTAGATATATTTATAAATGAACACGAATGGATGATTCAACCAGTTTAAGTAGTTTAAATTCAGCTGATTTTATTTTAATAAATAAAGAACAACCTCAATTGAAAGTTGTTGCTGGTACGTGTAATTGTTTTTCTTTTCCTTCTAATTTACATTCCAGAATATATATATATATAGCAATTTTTTTTCTTTTTCTTTTTCTTTAGTAAGTAAAAAAGACTGCTCCTTCTTTTCCTCTTCTCTGATTAAATGTGATTCTAACGTGCATAAAAGAATTCTATTTTTGCTTTATTGTGTTATGGATTTAGATTTATGCATTAATTTTATTTTGTATTTAATTTAGGTAGTGAAATTCTCGATTTAGAAAAGAATATGGCAGAAATATTAAATGAAGTAAAACTTAATTTAATTCTCTTTATTCATATTTTCTGTCATTATTTTTAGACATCTGACAATAATATTCTTATGTCGGAAGCGAATCCAGATGAAAACGTTTCTCAAACATCAACTCAACAAAGTAAAAACTTTATTTTACTCTTGAATGCGTACATTAACAAAGATTTATAGCAACAGAATCTCGACCTGATTTGACGTCTAGTGTACTTTTCCATGGCGTAACTTATCTAGGATCTGCTAGTGTCAATGCACCTCGATCTGAAGAAGAACTGCAGAGGTATAAATATTTATAAATAAATATATATAATTCTTCTGTTTTAAGGAATATGGCAATTTTAAATGAACAAAGTAAAGTGGCTCTTGAAGTTACGCTATGCGTTCCAGATAGCGCCGGTGGTGTAGTTCGGTGAGTCTAACATATCAGTTAGAAATGAAAACAATTCTTATTTTATTGGGTTACTTCAATTGAATTAGACATCAAATACTGAGAAAAAAAAAGAACTATGCTGAATGAACTTTAGAGAGACAATTACATCAGTTTATCTAAACTAACGATTTGTATCACGAGTGATTTTAAAAGCAACTATTGTCTCTTCTTTTTGAAATATTTTCTCGAAAGAAGTAAACTAGAATTATTTCTAAAACTGTCACTTGAACATTGTCTGAGTCGGTTGGAGTAAATAAATGAAATTTCTAAACTCATTGATTCATAAGTACCAAACGCAACTGCAAATCATCAAGACTTTTGTTGAACTACTAGGATTCATTATGTTAAAGATAGTTTATTTTTATACGTTCATTATTTCGTATATATGAAGTTCAAATTCCATAACTCAAAATCATATCATTACAAACAAATAAAATAAGATCATAAGAGTATCTAACGCATAGGAATAGATGTGATTGATTAAAACTATTTAAAATAGTAGATAAGAATCTGTTTCATAAATAGTTAAACTTTTCTTCTTTTAAGTAAGCTATTGCTTTGTTACATAACTTTTGAAGTTCTGGGTTATTGATAAAACGAGATTAAGAATGAAATACGTGATATTTTCTTACGGTTAGAATGTGAATGCTTTGTCATCTTTTGGAAATATTGAATCGAACTAGTTATTTAATGGTTAAGAAATGTTAAAACGAGTTGTCGTAAGCTTGATGCGAAAGAAATTATCTTACGAAAAAATGTTCATTTAGTGTGTACACATATCATAAATTTTCGTCCATTGAATTTTTTGTTCGATATAATGATTCAATTTTTTGAACTTTTGAAATTTTTCGATTGAAATAGTAAATTTCTAAAGTTTACCTTTGATTAATATTTAATATGTTTAGACTGCTTGACCCTCAAAGTGAAATTGAAATTATGTCATATCGTGTGTCACAAATACTCTTTTGTGCTCGTGGTCCATCTAACACTCCGTTAGCATGCTGTTGGGCATTTACTGCATCACGTCCATCAATAAGCATGAATGAACAAAATGAAAAAAGTTCTATTGGAAAAAATCTAAACGAAATTCTTTACCAATGTCAAATTTTTCGATGTGAAAATCAAGATGCAGTAAACCTCTCTTTCTCTTTCTTTTTGCGTTTCATTCAATAAAAATATAAGTAATTCGTTTTCAAATAGATTTATCGAATTTTATTGAGTTTTGCAAATGCATTTCGTCGGACAGCTGGAGCAACAAACAATCAATCATCAATCTCACATCGTACAACATCCTTCATTAGTCAAGCATTTCAAGGAACGATGACTCAATTACAACTACAAACAACATTAAATTTAAATCAATCATCAAATAGTCAACAATCATTTGATGGATCAATTAAATTTCGTTGTTATTTTGATATTAAAGAAGAAACTACAGATAGTAAAGGAAATGTTATTTTAACTTCTGTATCAAGGTAATATTGAAACTAAATTTAAAAAGTGAACATCTGCTTTATTTTTCTCTAAAAGACCAGAAAAAAATGTATTTAATCTCCGAAAAAATGTTCGCAAAAGTGTTACTGTCACTCTTCAACAAATTCGTGGATCCTCCTTAAATATTGAAAGGTTAACATCATTTCATTTCTTATTGTTTTTCCTTTAATAAATTTGTTTAACAGATGTTTTGGTTTACTTCTTGCTCAAGGACGTAATGTTCGTGCGAGCGATATGCAATTACTTGATCTGGTATGTTTTCAATACGGAAATTCTCTTTCTTTTTATTTACTTGTACATTCGACAATGAATCTTCGAGCTACTTTTGTTTGTGTAATGTAGGAAACCATGGGAAAATCAGAAGATAATCGGTACTATATCGTTCGAGGATATTGGAATCCATTGGCACGTTCTTTTAAACATTTGACTTATCTTAACGAAGAAACACCTAAAGGTACGCAAAAACTTCAATGTGATTAAAATTTGTTGTCATCTATAATTCTCGTATCTAACACTAAATTAATAAACACAAACATTTTTTTAAATTTGTTTTTTGAAGGTGCTCGTATATTTCTAACGGTTGCATTAGATATTGTCATAAACGGTATTTCTGAACCTGTTCGATTTCTAATCGAAGCTAAAGCTCGTGTCAGTGAATCAAATAAATCGAATGATGTTAATTCTCAAGATATAAGTGATACGATTTGGTCATCCTTTAAAAAAGTAACGCCATTTACTGAAGAATTCGATATGACTCTTAAACAGGTAAATCGATTCTATTAACTTTTAAGTAAAATTAAAAGGATTTAATCGTTTTTTTTAAAGGTTTTATCAAAAAGTTCTCATCCAGATGAAACGTATGAAGTAGTAAATTTAGAAAGTAAATCTGAAGCTGAAAGACGCGCAAAATTTTGTCGATTGGCATCAAGTAAATTTCTTTCGCACAAAAATAATTTAATATTTTAAAATAATTTTTTATTTTAAAAGGAATTCCATCAACTAATACAGGTGATGATGACGATAATGATGATGCCATTGTGAGCGGCTTTGGACATGTTAGTAAAGAATGCGATGAAGAAGTTCTTAGCAATTGGAGTGAAATTTTAATTAAATGGAGAAAAAACTATTCTGAACGCCCAAAAGGTTTACAATTACTTGTACGAAAAGGTATTCCCGAAGCATTGCGTGGTGAAGTTTGGCAATTATTAGCTGGAAGTGTTAATGATGAAAATGAAATGATTAATACGTATCGTTTATTATTAACAAAAGAATCAGCAAGTGAAAGAATAATTATTAATGATCTGAATCGAACATTTCCAGCTCATGAATATTTCAAAGAACAAGGAGGAATTGGTCAAGAAGCTTTATATAAATTAAGTCGAGTATGTTAAAATTTGAAAAATTATTTCATGCTTTTTACACAAAAAATTCGTTTAAAGGCTTATTCAGTGCGAGATGAAGAAGTTGGTTATTGTCAAGGTTTATCATTTGTTATTGCAACTGTACTTATTCATGTAAGCCAGAAGAAAGCATTGATATTTTTTTTCTTTTCAATATTAAAAATGATTTGTTTTCCTTTGTAGATGCCTGAAGAACAAGCATTTATGCTTTTATGTAAATTAATGGAAGATGAACGTTATTTATTACGTGAAATGTACAAAGCAAATTTTGAAAATCTTCAAATGAAATTTTTTCAATTAAATTGTTTAATCGAAGAGAATTTACCTGATATTTATACACATTTTTATGATCTTAAAGTCGAATGTCATATGTTTGCTTCACAATGGTTTTTAACATTATTTACAGCCAAATTTCCACTTTATTTAGTCTTTCGAATCATGGATATTTTTTTATATGAAGTTCGTTTTATTTATTATGCAAAAAACTAAATATCCATACGACTTTTCTTTTCATTCTCTAGGGTTTTAATGCAATATTTGCCGTTGCTTTGGCATTATTAAAGGTATCTATAAACTGAGATTCAAATGTTCTATAAGATTTATTCTGCAGAAGTAGAAACACGAAGTTATTCGATTTTTTAAAGATTTAATTAAGCAAAATTTTAAAAAACTAAGTTGCTGAAAAAAACCATGTTCAATATTTCAGTGTAAAGTACTACTCTCTCTAATCATTATTGTGTTATGGTAAAAAGGAAAATATCGATCAATAAAAATATTCTATTCAATTGGTGTGAAATAACTTTCAAAATTTTGAAAACAAAATTATGAACTTGCAATGCTCGTACATTGATGAGTAGTAGAAAATCATACTGCTGCGTTTATCGTTACTTTTTGCGTGTAGAAATATTTAGTTTCACTTAGTATTAAGCCGAAGTATATATTTTCAGTAAGATTCATATCAGAGACGTGCACAGGGCAGAGCGGTCCTGTTGTCCTGTCCTGTAGGACAGGATGACATTTAGATTTTGTCCTGTCTGGCCGTCCGCAAGGACCATGGTAGCCAACAAGACAGACAAGGACAGGATAAAAAATTAAGTCCTGTGCACGTCTCTGGTAGGAACTTGTTTTTGTGTATTTTTAAATTTTTTAAATTTTGCGGTAAAACACTGCCTATTTGATATTGTTTCTTTAAATAGTACCATATTTAAGTCATCGCATTCGTGCTACAATAAATCTTGTTCACATTTTTTCTTGTCACGAAAATTCAGATGTCTTTCTATTTTATTGTATTTATAACTTAGTGATAATTTAAAGTGTATTTGTTGTATTTGAAAATCATGTCAAATAAATTAAGCCTACTTTGATCGAGAATAGCTAGAGCTTGGAGTCAGAACTTTGAACTCATAATTAGTTTTCAGTCACTAGAAAGATCGGAATATATCAATAACGCTAACCAGAACATGACTTTAACGTATTGTCCTGCCACCCGCAGCAGTGGGAAAGTTCCGAGAAAATGTCACTTTTCCTACCCAAAGTCCCGTGGCCAGGTGCCGCCACCAGTAAGGTCCTACGGCGGGACTTTAGGTTGAGGGTGAAGGACTTTTCACAGGACTTTAAGTAAAGTGGACTTTTTCTGGATCGTTCCCAGCCATCCAGCCAGGACGAAGACTACCAACAGGGCAAACACGCACAGGATAAGATGTCGATTTTCGTCCTGTCCTGCCGCTCGCCAGGACCAAGGTAGGCAAAAGGACAGACAAGAACAGGAGAAAAAATTATGTCCTGTGCACGTCTCTGATTCATATATAACATGAAAAGAAACTGATTTTTTAATTTACGCACTTGACAAGTACTTTCACTACTAATAGTATATTAGTCATATACATTTTCTTGATATTTCTTATAGATTTAGATAAGATATGGTTATTTTAATGGAAACTCGTCTAGTGTGAATAGAACTTGATAGATTTGAAATCAATGATAATAGTAATATTAGTAAATTGATTGATAGGAAAAAATAATAGATTTTTCAATGACAGCGATCACAGCATATTTGAGAAAATACTTCAATATGCATTGATTAAATTATGCTCGAGTTCATATGATGTATAAGATAGATTGCTAGAAATTATACACCATTGGATTTATTATCCTACTTTTTGGATTAAGAAGTGATATTTTAATTGAAGACTATTTCGAAGCAAAAAGATAGAACCAAATTCATAAATGAGTTTTTATCCATTCTTTTGAGGAATCTTAAAAATTAAAATCTTTATATCTGTTTTAGTGCAATCAAAAAGATTTATTATCACTAGATTTCGAAGGTGTTATGAGATATTTTCGTGTAAGTTTACCAAAAAAATATCTCTGTGAAGATCATGCTGATGAGCTTATTCAAACTGCTTCTTCGATGAAGGTAAAATTGTAGAAGAAAAATAGAAAATTTTCATTGAACCAGTCTGTTTGTGTTTATTCGTTAGATAAATATTAAAAAATTAAAACGATATGAACAAGAATATTCAATTAATCGTGCTGAAGAAGAACAAAAAGAAACACCATTGCAACGTCTTGAGGTTGATAAAAATTATTCTTTTTACTTTGATTGTTATATCATTTTTGCAGGCTGACAACAAACGGTTAACTGAAACATGTATGCGATCAGAATTTGAAAACGAAATGCTTGCATTAGAATTAGTTAATGATCGTATTAAACTCAAAGGAAATCTGCATGAGGTTTGTTAATTGATAAAAAAAAAATAAATAAGCATGACAGTTTTATTTACTTGTAATAAAATATTTTAGGCAGAAGATCAAATAGAAAATTTAACTCGAGAATTAGAGGCAACAAAAGTTATTGTGAGACAAAATGAAGATTTAGCCATTCGGTTGAATGAAGAATTAGAACATGTAAACAAAAATGTTTTTTAAATTTAAACATTCTTTTCTTTTTAATTTCAATTTAGATTCGAGAAGCTTTCAGAGATACATGTGATGAACTTCAACGCACACAAAAGATGCTTCATGATTCCAAACAAGTAAATAAGATTTAGCATATAAATTTGCAAAGAAAATATCCACTTGTTGTTTAATCACTTGACACAGGCCGATGTATGAAATTAGATTCAAGGTTTCATTCTCTTCTTGTAAACAGTCTACTAACAATCGATATATCTCGAATTCCAATTCACAGTTCGTATTGAAATGTTGAGTCTATATTAAGACTTGAACAGTATCTAACTTTTTTGGATACAATCGAATATTTAAATATTTGTTGAACTGTGTCAACAGACAAATCCTTAACATGTGACGAAAATATTCACAAATCGTTGAATATTTTGGGAGCTTCGATGTAATACAACTGCTTTCAGTGTCGAGTCAAATTTCGTTTTAATTGTGGCATTTAGACGGGTTTTGTGATTTCTATGGAAAATAATTTTGACCAAATTTGTTGCTCACTTCTTTATGGTTGTATATGTTATAGATTGCAACCTTTGTCTTCTTTAATAAAGAATACGTTCTATTGACTATTAGTGCCATACATGCTGGTATTATGAACCATAGGAAATACGCTATTCTTCTCGATATAAAGTTCATTTCTTTTGATTAATAGATAATTACCACTAAATAAAACATAGAGTACTTGCAACTAAATTTTAAACAGTTTTATATTCATAGGAAATTTTTTTACAGTAGTAATAAACTGTATGTCAAATACATCAATAGAAAAAATAAAGCTCTAATCTTGACCTTTCTACCAAATATCTATAAAGTTATAAAAATTAAGCGAAACGACTGTGTACCGTTTTTCAATCCCTTGATTTCAAGAATTATAATAACACATATATTACTATTTGAAGATACTCACGACACTATCCATTCTTATTATGGAATATATACAATGAAATGCGTCATTCTTACGATGGGCTTCTATAAACTAGAGGTTGATTCATAATAAAAAGGCAATTAAATCATAACATAGTCAAGCAATACAAGGTTAGATTAAATAGACACGTATATCTATGACAGCGATAAGAAACTAACATGAAGAATCACAGCAAACAGAATATTATAGAATTTCTCTTCGCAAAATTAGTTCTGAAATCATCTCCATAAACAGTTGATATTCATTACTTTTAAGCTGTGTGTTCTGCAATTATTTTGAGCCTGAATTTAAACGATCAATATTTTAAACGTTTTGCTCATTTCCCCAATGGGTCAAACAATCTATTGCACGTTCTTTATTGAACCTTGTAATTCATCTGTTATTATGAATTTTGATTCTGATTTCATGCAAGATATTCATTTGACTTATTGATAAACAAGTGACCAATTTGTTTCGAAAAATTTTCCTATTATTCATTTTATTCATTAAACAAAAATTTTAGATTTGTTCACAATTAAATAATCAAATTGATGAACAAAAAGAAAAATATGTTCAGAAAATGGAATTTATTCACGTAAAATAAAAATAAAAGGAAACTCTATTTTCGACAAATCTATTTTTCATTGATTTAGAATAATTGTTGTGAATCATGCCAACCATTAATTTATTCGTCTACATTAAGTAATGTTTCAACACCTGAACGCGAAACAACAAATGATAATAATGAAGAAGATTTACCATCAATTATTCCATCAGCTATTGTTGATCGTTTAAATCGTGTTGAAATTGAATTAGCAGAAAAAAAATTAGCATTAACAGAGGCATTATGCGAAAATCAAGAATTAATTCGTCAACTTCGTCGATCAACAATAAGCGATTCAGATACAATATCTCTGTCCAGTGTTCATTCTAATAATCAAAATCCAACCGTTAGTTGGTTATCGAAAACTGTTAATACAATTAAAGAAGCCGCTAATTCAGCGAATAGAACAAAAATTAATTAAAAATAAATTTTGTATTTTTCGTTTCGTCTATGTATTAATTATTTGCTTGTATAATTTAATATATTTCGCTTTCTTTTCGTGGTTTCAAGATAATGTTAACTTATCCATTTGATTTTCATTATACGTCAGCTATTGTTTGTCGAGTTGCAGCGAGTTTGTCAGATGCGGCTCTATCCCAACGAGACATAAGAGAAGTTATTAACGTCGAAAAAGCCAGAAGACAACATCAAGAATATATCATCACTTTAAGGTTAATATTGATTTATTTTGATTTGTTTCAATGAAATATTGAATTTATTTAGAAAACTTGGTTTAGATGTTATTGAATTACAAGCCGATGAATCATTACCTGAAGGAGTATTTGTTGAAGATACAGCAGTGATATGTAATGGAATAGCACTGATATGTCGGCCCGCAGTATCTGGGCGATTGAAAGAAGTAATCATCATCAATAGTCTTTTAATATTTACTATTTATTAATCATCTTGTTTTTTTTTTTATTAATTCCAGGTTGGTATTATTCGGACAATACTTAGACGAGAAGGTCTTAGTACAATTGATATAAAAGATCCATTAGCGACTATTGATGGAGGAGATGTACTTTTTACTGGTAAATTCTTTTCTTTCTTTTTATTTCCATCTTAAAGGTTATATTTTCAATGTAGGCCGTGAATTTTTTGTTGGTTTAACAAAAGCTACAAACATGGCCGGTGCTAAAGCAGTAGCATCTGCATTTCCTGAGTATCCCGTAACTTTACTTAGAGTAGATTTGTTTGTTTTTCATTTCCTATAAATTTATATTTCATATGAAATATACTTAGATAAAGAAAGGTGCCCATTTAAAAAATTATGTTTCAATGATTGCTATGGATACTATGGCAATTGGTCAATCTGATATTGCAAAAGATCTTCTACGTGTAAGAAAATTCAATTTCTTTTTGTCAACAATTAATAGTTACGATATTATTTATCTTTAGCAAATGGAAGAAAATAGTGAATATAAATCCTATAAAATTATAACACTTCGTGATGATCCAGCGGCCAATTGTTTATGGATTAATGGAACTGTTTTGCATTTACCGATGGATCATCGATACGGTGAAAGTATTCGAGTGAATATCAATCAGTTTATTTTTCAGAATAGCGTTTAAAAAATTCTTTTATTAGATTTTAACTAGTCGACTTGGTTCAACGATATCTCATGGGGAACTAATGAATAGTGAATTTGCCAAAGTTGATTGTGTTCTGTCGAGTCGATGCATTCTATTTAATCGACCAAAAGAAATTAGCAATGTCGATCGATAAAACCAATGAATTGAACATATTTTACAAGTCAATTTTGATTCTAGTCAATTTTATTAACAAGTCACATTCCAATGGCAATCATTTCTTGTGTTCGATAACAAGCCTTAAAATAGTTTAATAAATAAATATTTTTCTCAATATTTCAATGATCTCTTATTGTAGCAATGAACAGAACAGTGAAGCTGTCTTTATGAATGCTTGAATTATTCTAAGAATTCTTCGTGTTGATACAAGAAAATGATGCTAAAAATTCTATATCATAGCTAAAAAGAAAATTTATTGCTGAAACATTATAAACGACTAAATAATATTGTTAGCGCATGACGTTTGATAATTTCTTGTTTTAGAATCTAACTAAAAGCGCTTGTTGAATTCCATTTAATAAATATCTAACTCAAATGGAAGATTGATGTAACAGTTCGATTGTTTCTTGCAGAATGTAAATCAAGTGATTCATGTTTTAGACGGTCATTACCTACAGAAATACACAACTACCAAGTAAAAAAAGAATAGTATTTTGCTGAGATATTACAGCGAAGTTAGTGTTCATTCCATCTATGGGAGAACATCGATCCAAACAAATCACATCCGTAAAAGTATGCATTCAAAGAATCTCTATTGCCATTGAATTGCTCATAAACAAATCAACGATTTTTATGCTGTTACTAATTTAAAAATTGATTTTTCTTACAAAAACAAAAAGACATTTGTTTTAACGAATGTTAAATAATAGAGTTACAAAGAACTATAATAAAACAAAACAAGGATGGTATAAAAGTTAATATTCAGATTCTAGAAAAGCATTTTTTTAAATATGAGTATATTACTAGATTTGAATGAAATTGATGACCATAAAATAGTAAAAATATTTTACAGATCTGTTTCCATCGTATTTCGCGCAATAAATGATTTAGACAATGTGCCTATCAGAGTTGCAATTATTTTGATATCAAAAAGATTCGACGCAAAAGCAATTATAGTAATTCTAGAGGCTAAGAGTGAACATTCAGAACTATATTGATAGGAAATAAAAAAAAGATTCAATTATATCCGTATGCGATTCTCGATTGTTTGACGATGATTATTATATGCAGATCGCACTTTGTATATTATCCTTTTATTGTTGAGTAAACAATATTTTAATTGATTCAATTATTAATTTTGAAATTCACTATTATAAAATTGTCAAAAACTAGATGAACGTTCATTTCTAATAGAATTAAGATCGTAATTATTTTTTCCGATCCTTTTATTTGCATGTTTGTAAAAAAAAAATATATTATTTTTGAAAAGAAAACAACACAATTATTTTGCAATAAAAAATAAAATAGCTATATAATTTACATTATTGACAAAAGAAAGTTCAAATGTACTGCGTTCTTGGACTCAAGCACGAGTAAATTGTGCTATATTTAATGTATGTTTTTTGTTTTTCTTTATATATATATATATATATATGATAGTTTATACAACTTTTAGTTGAAACTGCATAATTTATCTCAGTAGGATTGACACTATTTAAGAACATATTAAAAGAAATTTTTTCAAAAAACAAAACAAAGAAAAAAGTAAATACGTCTACCACCATAAATATAAATAATTAAACACAGATCCAATAGAATAATCGTTGAGTAACTTCTCTCGACTAATCATTCGTTGCAACTTTTGTTCCATTCCTGACTTCGGATTAAAAAAACATATTGAAAAAAGATTACTGTTGCAAGAATGTTGATTTAACATAGAAGTAGATAAATCGTCTGATGGATTGAGCTTTTTGTTTGGTGAGCGTGAGAATAAATATAGAAATTTTCTTTGCAAAGAATCAAATTCTCTTAAGAGCAAAGTTTTTGATTTTGGAGAGTCTATTTGCATATGAATTGTCTTTCCTAACAATAAAAATCGAACAACGGATTCAAGTTGATCTTCGTCAATTTCTATTTCAAGACATTTTACACGTGGACAAAAATTCATTAATAGATGAACTTGTTGTATTGTACATCGGCCACGAATCGTTACATTCGTAATTCGATTTTCGTTCGATAGAAAACAAACAGGTTGAACTTGTTCACTAGATAGATAAGATGTATTGGCATAGAGCATTAATGAATGAATATTTGGTAGGTGTTTTAGTAGCTCAATTAATTGAGAAAGACCAAAATCTGGACATTGAACACTGAAATGTGTTAGCTTGGAAAAATTAAACATATGACTAAGATCAGCAAGAAACGAAAAATTCCCCTTAGCACCTCTTCCCCAAAGAGAGAGCTCATTGGCGTACGGAAATTGAAGTGAACAATTGGTAGCTGCACGATAATCATCGATATTCACACGACGAGCTAAATTTTTTCCTTTTTCACGACGTGGACATGCGTCATTATGTGCACGTTCATGCAATTCATATAGATTTCTCCTTTAAAAAAATAATATAGAAAATAAAAAATAAAATATTTGACTCAAAATCTACCTATATGGATGAGTAGAATAGAAAACAGCATCACGAATACCTCGACGCGAGAAATGTTGATGTGCAAAAAACCATTCTCGATTAATCCAAAATGACGAAGTAAAACAATCAATTAATCTATGATATGTACGTTGTTCAGTATTATTATCATCAACTGGTTCCCAATAATGTTGAAAATCAAATATACGTAAATTAGGCATATAATTCATAATTAATTGTTGCCACCGATGGGCCATTAAATAATGATCATCTGCTCTTGTGCAAATGCTTAAAAATTCAAGATGAGAAAATAATTTTGAACAAAGTAATTCAAAACTATCAAATGACATCCGCCATAATTTCAAAGAAATATGAGTTAATTTAGGATAAACTATTGATATAATATTCATTCTTGTATTAGATGGTTCACTTATAGAAAGACTGGATAGATGACTAAGTTTAGGTGTATATGAAATAAGTGAAATAAACTGATTTAAAGAACAATGACGATTAATACTAAGGTGTTCGATTGGACTATGTTCATTTGTTGCAGCATGTAATGTTAGATTTCCACCATAAAATTTTGGTGAAATGATACAATTTTTTAAAACTGGTAAATGAAATATAAGACGATAAATTTCACTTGAGTCACATACTTCAATATTATTATTTATAGTGAGAGAATAAAGACGAGGTAATGATGATAAACTACTTAAAGTTGGTTCAAGTTTTTTAAAATTAATTTGAGTAAAAATAAGAGATTCTAATTGACTAAATGATGCATTGAAAGAAAGTAATGAATGAAAGAAATCAATAGCGAGTGGATTTAGTAAACGAAGCGATAAAACACGATGTATATTAGGCTGTATAATGTAAGTACAACAATGTTGAAAAGTTAATTTTGATATATAAGAAAAATCAATTTTGAGATGTAACGGCGAGTTTATTAATAAATGTTGAAAACGAGTATTTAGATTGAAAAAAGCATCAAATGCATGACAAAGATTAAGAAAATCGAATATTTCATACAGTACTTCATTGGGAAGGTTCTCAAATAATGTCATCGATAATCTATTTGAGATCAAAGATTTTACTTATTCATCTAGAAAAATACTTTATGTCGTATTTTCAATGAAATTTTGATGGTAGTACAAGAAAAAACCTGAAATTCCGTTCGTGAATATTTAATTATTTCATACCTTATACATTGTACTCGGTGAACTTCTATAGAATAATTTCATTTTATTCATTTTATCTACAATACAAAATTGATCGTTTAGAGAGAAAATAAAATGAAAAAGAAATAATCTATTTCTGATCATTCAAAACTCAGTAGATCATAGAAAATACATTTTGTGTGATTCATGATTATTTATCGAAATTTTTATAATATACTGAATGAACTCCGAAAAAATATTTTTTCTATAAGTGCCACAACACAAATAAATATATTGATTAAAATAAATTCCGACTAACAACATTGTTAGACAAGCTCACAATATTCATAATACGATATTTCCTATTCGGAAACAATTCAAGCTAACGTGTTTTATTTTTCGGCGAATGTAAAAATGCATATAAGAATATCATAAGAATCAAATAATAATCTTGAAACTTTGATTTTAAGAGAAAACGTAATATTTACGCAAATAAAAAAATTTTCTATAATCGATAATTATTCAATATGCTAATTATTATAATGTTTAGTTGTTCTAATTCAATAAATAGTCGTCGTGACATCATCTTGTAATGTATAGTTAGTGTTGAATCATAAATTAGTTTAGAATTGTTGATTTAATTTTTTCAAATAACTTGATAAAATACAATAAATCAGTATTCAAGTGATCATCAATTCTTTACTTCTAGTTTTGATCATACTTGTCAAAAACGAAAAATACTTTAGTGTTGATAATCAACTAGAAAAAAATATTCGTATGCATAGGTGCTAATAACTTCCACTGAGAAACGAGCGATAACGAAAATAAACTAAATGATAGATAAAAAACAAAACGGCATTCATAAAGTAATGGAACAATAAATAGTTAAAGAAAAAAAAATATAATGAGTATTTTCTTCGTTAGATAGGACAGAACAGCGCCAATCAGCTTCTAGTGTTAAACTATTTCCCAAAAGCACTATGGCTATGAGAATAGCTCATTTATTATGTCAAATGCTTTATTGTCATGTGTGATATTTACGTAAGATTATCTTAGATCTTCGTACACTCGCGTTACAGTAAATGAAAGAAGAATAGCGTTTATATTTATGGTCTTTCAGGTCGCCACAATCAATACTAATCGTTAATCTTGCAAAACAGAAATAAGAAAAATGGAACTATTTCAAGTGCTTTCACGTCCCGGCACTTCAAGTGAGGGTGAGAGTCAGAAATAGTTGATTGAAACTTGTTTTATCATGTGAATAGATTTAATTTATAGATTGCATCAAAACACTCGGAAACTCTTGATATTATCCATTGTCCGCAACGACATATAGTATCATTTTATTATTACAGCAGACTTAAATCACGTTTGTCAAGACATCTTGAATTTTGACTGATTAAATTTGAGATATCACATCATCAAGATATTTTAAATATTAATCTTTTGATAGAAACAAAGAACTGTAAGAAAGCTTGAATTGGCTAAACCGATAATTGTCGAGCGTTTATTTTGAATTTAGTACCCAATATTATATGCTAATAAGATAGTTTGAACGAAGACGCAAAATTATAATATATATATATATATATATATTTCCTTTTTTTACGATGCGAATACTGCTATGTCAACATTTTACTTTTTTTCAGTAAAATGAAAGAAAAACTCTTTCTTCAAGTGCCACAATGAAACGAAGACAATCCATATGTGTTTCTATCAGTATGTTTTTTTCATACTCATGTACTAATTTTTTTCTAAATTATACCAGCTTGACGCACTTCAAAAATATAACTTGGACAGAAGAATAACAAGCTGAAGTTGCACTATGATATCTTAAAACTAACTAAATACTGGTTATCATGAAAATTTCTTTGAATTTGTTTTGTATAGAATGCAATTTTTTTTTGTAAAAGCAATATTTCTTCTTTATTTGGCATCATTTCTTCTGTTTCACGTCTTGCTTAGTTTGATGATTTACCAAATACAATTGAGAAAAAGCATTCTTTGTATATTTTTAATTAAATTTGCTTATTGTTTTACCTTTTATGTTCTCTTTGTTTGTTAAACTTTTCTTTATTTGAAGTGCATGAATCGAACATCGAACTTTGAAAATATCACTGAAAACGTCAGTTAACACAGTAACTATCGATGAAAACTTAAAAATTGAGCTATATATCGATGAATACATTATTAAATACAGTAACTGTTCAAAAAGTGCAATCGTTTATACTGAAGTCCAGGGATAAGTATATCGACTCTACTAAGAGAATCGTAGAGATATTGTTACAATATTATCCAGTGACCCGATTTTATGTTTTCTTTTTGTATGTAATTACTGCGGTTTATCTATTTATGAAAAACTAAAGAAAAAAAAATCAGAACTAGGAGTGTTACTTTATATTTATAAAGTAAAGATAACAATAATCTTTATCTTTATAAAATAAAGATAAAGAAAAATATTTTTCCTTAAAAACCCAAAGTTTGGTCTTCTCCGGATAGCTCGAAGAAAGTTAAGAAGTTCAAGACTAAAAACATTTTGAACACTAGATTTTTTTCCATAAATGATTTATGCCTCACCATCATTTACTAGTATTATTTCATACTGCAATGTCAGTGATGATAAGCAAGAACTGCAATCAATGTCTTCTGTTGTTATACAAATTATTTATCTATACACCAATGACTGAAGAAAATCTTTCTTTATTCTTTATTTTAACTTTATTTTTACAAATAAAGATTATCCTTATCTTTACAAATAAAGATTATCCTTATCTTTATTTTATAAATATAAATATTTTATTTATCTTTATTTTTTAAATATAAAGGTTTTATTTATCTTTATTCTTTGATATAAAGATCAATAAAGATAAAGTAACACCCCTAATCAGAACATGTTCTATCATCAACAATAAACCTGGAATTGTACCAGTAGAAAATAAAATTTTACATAAGAAAAATAAAAGTAACTGGAAAAAAGTTTCTTTTTCAGTTCTTTTTATTTCTGATTTTCTTCTTCGCTTTTAATTAATCAATACAACGTCTTGGCTGCATAACAATATGAAGCCATTGTTTTCTCTATTTAATTATATTACTGTGCCAACACAATCATTCGCCCTATTTCGTTCCTTATATAAAAATATACAAGACATCAAAGTTCGTATTTAATAAGAAATTCAGTACTTGAATCAAATAGCAACCGTCGAACAAATTCGAATAATGTAAGTTAGAATGAATGTTTCGAATAATGAAAAATCGTTTTTTCCTCATTATTGCAATATAAAATTTCAATGACTAGAAATGAATATCTGTTCCGTTTTATTTACACATCAAATTAATTGAGTTTTTCATACAGGGCTGTGACACCTGGTCGTGTGACCTCTCATCAACCACAATTATACTACAGGCCATTTAATAATACGTTCAATTTAGTAGCAAGTGAAAAAGTTCTTCGTGAATGGGATTATGACGATAATTTAGGCTGTTGTAATAGTTCATATCATACTGTGTTAACCGATATTCGACTTTTGACTCGTTATCAAGAATATATGTGCTGTGATGATGCATCAGACTCTTCACATACTGATTCGGCTATTTTCTTACGTGATATTGATCAAATTCGTGAATGTCGTGGGGAACAACCTACTTTTTTCTTTCTTCTTTGGATGACATTAATTTGTGCATGGCCATGCTATATTTTGCGTCGAATATTTTGTCCAAAACCAAAATGTCTTGAAGTTTTTGGTAGATTTGGTTCAGAAATAGTTCGACTGAGAAGAGACGATATGTCAGCAGCTCAAGTGGATTTATCCACGGCAATAATCAATAGCAAAATCGTTTGAGAATATTTAAATACGTGCTTTGACATAATTGATTTCATCTTAATAATTAAATTAAAAATAAAGCTTCTCTTTTTTATGATTGTATAAAACAATATAAATATTATCAAATAAACAATTATTACACTAAAAATCCAAAGATGTTGTGAACATTTTTCATGAATTACACGAACATGTTGGTATCGATAAAAATATCAATAAAATCTATGGTCACAGAAGAATATTTCATTGTTTTATTGAACTATTAAAACGACGATATACTATCATTAATGGCAAACGTTAAAAGATCGATTTAAAAATAAATAAATCTGTAAATGAATTCAAATGGATGGATCTAGAACGTTGCCATACTCTTTAGTTGTTAGAATCAATATTATGATTCATATTTATAAAGGCCATTACTTGCATAATATATTGAAATCTAAGAATTAAACTTCGATTTGGTAGAAATAGATGTCTAAGTTGATCTTTGAGAGTTTAATTTAGCGAATAATCAACACTGTAGCCCTGATATGTTTCAACTTTATCAGAATCATCTAAAATTTATTAACAAACGTTCGTAGAATAACCTGAAGCAACTGCTACAAACTTAATAATTCTTGTAACATCTTCATTGTTATCATCATGTTGCTCCGGTTCATCAATATTCACGTTTTTACAAACGACAGGCTTAACAATAATTAGATGAGATACACGAAAATCTTTCCTTTTTATTTTACTGTGAACTGGTCGTTCGATTGTTTCATCTTGCTCTTCCATCATGCTTATATCAGACAGAATTTGTTGCTGTGTCACGGTTGAAAGCTTTGATCTGAGCTGAAAACCTGGGTAAAAGTTTGATCGTTTACACTATTAAAATAAATCAATTAATCAAGAACATGATTGTTTTTGAAGAATCGTATTGTTAAATTTCTTTCTATATTAAGGAATCAAATTATTTTTCATATTCATTAAAAACTATTCTAATATCAAATAGATTTTTGTGTGAAAACTACGTGAATTGCATCGAAATAAATTTCACATTCAAGTTCATCTTTAAACTTGAAAGCATGCTCAAATTCAAATGCATCAATAACTCATACGACACTGATAGCACGTAGATCAATATCAACACTTTTATTCTAGTTTAATTTCGTTAGTTAAATATACTTCTATGATTCTAATAATCACATACTGTTGTTCATACATGGCTATTAGTAAATTAGGTACTGTATATCAAGAAATATTAGTTCAATAAAGCAATAAAAATATCCGCAAAATAATCGTTGTAGATATCGAACGGTTGCGCTGTTCAACTAAAATCATAGAATGACCACAGCCATATCCTAAGGCTTATTTTTATCTATTACAATATCCCTATACCGTTTTTTAGAAATATTTCACATTGTCATAATGTACAATGCATTCCATAAACTAGAATGTTTTCTAGAAGAACCAATGTCACTTTCCTTCTATGAATTATCAGAAAGTCTGGAAGAAATCAAATAAAGTACTGTACTGATATCGATATCATTAGATTTCGAAGCTTGTCTAATTGGCCAAGATATTTTTCTTTTGCAATCAAGATTAGTGAAGTTTTATTTATCGTGCTTGTAAATTTTGCTATACAACTGTTTCTTTATTTGCTATTTTTCAAGTGCATTTTACTATGTTATAATCATATAAAACATATCTCAACACGATTGCTATTCAAACATTCTACTTTCGAGTATTATAATACTACATGCTTGTCTATATGTTGGTAGATTTTCATTCGCTAAAAATTCTCTTTTACTTAGAATGCAAATTACAGCATTTTATTTACCATTTTTTATGAAGTCACTGGATTTTTACTTTTAACAAAAAGCATGACAAAATATTGCACACTGAACCATATGTAAATTGTTTGTTTTTCAATCAGTAAAAGAAACTCAAACAGAAAAACACATTCTTAATGCACATGTAAAAGTAAATATTTATTTGAACGATGTTATCAAGAGCGTGCTTGGAGATAGGAAAAATGAAGTATCACATGAACACGTTCAAAGCTTGTTGTCATATAGCGTATCAAGTTATAGTAATGCGTTGAAATAGAAAGAAGTCATGTTTGAAAACAAAAAATGCTCTTTTTTACGAAAATTTGTTGTTGAAACACGGCTCAGTGCTGTTGTTTTTCAAGAGTCAGTAAATGCAATTAAACTAGTGAGCTATGTAGATTTAGATTGTTCAAGAGACTTTTTTTCTTTATTTTTATTTCAAAATAATTCTAAATCAATAATGTAGAAGAATGTTTTTTTTCTTAAATAAATAAATATTTAGTTACAAAACAAATATTTTCGATAGAAATGCGGCATCTGTTGATGATTTGTGAACAATAAAAAGGATGTCGAAGCATAGCATTTCCTAGGCATTGCAAGTTGCAAATGGCCGGTGTATTTTTTTGATTTTCATGACTCACTCACTTGTGTGAAGTGGAATTTTTTTTCTATGAACTTGAAAACTTTATAGCCGATTGACTGTTCATTATAGTTTGCTGTCGTTTTCAACGGTGATTCACAACAGCAAAAACAAAACATGATAATAGCCACAAATATGTCAACGAACAACAAAACTCAAGAACAAATGACAGAGAACTTTGAAGACGATAATATTCAAATTACATCATCTGAAATAAAAGAAAATGGTAAAAAAATTGAAACATTGTTTTTCAAGTGTGAATTTTTTTTAATAACATTAGGAAGCATTAATCCACTCACAAACATCGATCGAACGGTTGATAATCCTATTCATGATAATAACTATAATCAAAATGGAATTAGTAGTCTATCTATTGATGTTGTTAGAGATACAACATCTTCAATGAGCCGTAGCAGTACTAGACAACAATCATCACGTTCAACTAAAACCGATGAATGCGTGAGTTTTATTTGAATGAAAAAAGAAATCAATATTTAATGTTCAATTGATTTAAAGAAATATATAGGTGATATTTATGGTGATAAAAAACATGGCCAAGGTGTTTTATCTTGGCCTGATGGTCAAATGTATACAGGTGCTTTTTTTGCTGATAGGCGTCATGGATTTGGAATTTTTCATAAACCAAATATTTCAGAATTTAAGGTTTGATTTAATTATTAAGAAAGAAACAATGTATAAGTATATATATATATATATATATATATATTATTTTTTAGGGCTTATATTGCCACGATGAACGATTTGGACCAGGTATTTTAATGTACAAGTCTCTAAAATGTGCTGATGTTGGTTTATGGTTAAATGAAGATCTTGTTCGTTTACTTTATTCTCATCCTAAACTTATATTAGATGTGCAAATAACAGATAAAAAATCTTTGCATTCATCCTCACTTATGATTCCCTCATGGTATTCACCACAAGAACTACTCACAAATGTATCTGACTTTGATTTTTTATTAAAAAAACAATCTTCTACACTTTTTTGTGATGATATACAAAATGAAAACTCAATTTTAACACGATATATTATTGAACATGCCGATCGAGTACAAATAGTACTACAAGATAAACGTGAACAATTAGATGCTTACTTATCAAGTATTTATGAAAAGAATAATGAAGAAATAATGAAAGAAAATGTTGTCAAAGAACGAACTCCAGACATAGTACCACCCAATGAAACACATGAGCAAAGAAAGTTATATTACTATGCTAATAAATTTTGGCCATTGAAACAACGAGCATCATTTCCAATTGATGACATTTTTTCCAGTAAATGATATCAATTAACATGATTTAATATACAGATATTTTTATCTTCATTCTATCTTTAGATAATCGTTCTTCCTTTCCTAATCCAGGTCCATTAGAAAATGCATCATTAAATCTGTTTTCACTGTCATTTAATGGCCAAGAAAAAGATGTACGCTATCTCCTAATGCAACGACTTGCATATGTTGATGTATGTGATTCTCATGGTTTAACTGCTTTACATTTTGCTACTTATAATATACATATAAATACTGTTAATGTTCTTCTTGATTTTGGTGCCAATGTTAATCAATTATCAGATGACGGCTTAACTCCGCTTGCGCTTGCTTTTCTTCTTTATTATGGTAATAATCCTTCCGAGACAATTAATACAGCTTTAGAACATACAGATCCTGTAATTTTAAATCATCGTACGTCAAATTCGACAGAAACAAATAATGCAGAGTCGTCGAAACAAAACATAACGAATGTTTCGAATAATAGAGACGAAGAAAAAGTTTTATCATCATTTGAATCATTGAAAATGAATGATTTAGGGAAAAAAAGTAAAGCGATAATTTCAGTTCTTTTTTTTAAAATTTGAATTCTAATTTATATTGAATTTAACTAGACTCGTATGGATATGAATTAACAGATAATCTTCGTGAATGTATACGAGATGAGAAATTTCGTGAATCAGTTTATACTCTTATTATGTATGTTTTTATTAATATTTAAATTCTGCATGTCAGTGTTTATTTCTTTTCCATTAATAAGACTTCTGCTTCGTCGTGGTGCTGATCCATCATCTAGCGATTGGCCTTTACCCGTACTTACATTAGCTATTCGAGCTGGCGACAAGCAAATGGTTGAATTATTGTTAAAGAACAAGGCTCAAGTCAATTGTCAATTAGATTCTATTCGTCATGCAAATTTGACTCCATTACATATTGCCTGTGGTTGTTCAGCGGCAAATGCAATTGATATTGTTCGACTATTATTAGAACATGGGGCTGATGTCAATGCAGAATCATTATCGGACAATAACGAATATATATCATTGGTTGATCCACTTATTATTAATACGAATAGAAAAGTAATTGTTAAATGCTTTACATTTTATATCTCAAAATTATCTATAATTTTAGATTGATATTCAACAACATGGTCGTACACCATTACATATTGCATGTACTCGAGAAGCAACACCAGACACATTAAATCTTGTTCGACTTCTTCTTGAATATCAAGCAAATCCAAATGCTGTTTGTAATGGTCAAACACCACTATCATTAGCTATTGCTCTAGGTAATCAACCTTTAGTTGAGTTACTACTTAATCATGAAAGTACTGATCCATCAACTATACTTGATTTTGGAAATGGTAATGCATTATGTACTATATTATCAACATTTTATGAACCTGGCTGGACATATGCAAAACGAATACAACTAGTAAATAAAGAAATCTAATAATAGCGATCTAATCAAATTTATCTATATATTCTTAATTAATAGATTGATCGTCTTTTGGAAAAAAATCCCAAAGTCCTTTATCCTATTCGATTCGGTCCAAAAAATACGATAGGTTCATCAGTTGATTTTGCTCATTACATGTTTTCTGCTGTAAGTTTTATTTATTGAATGTATCGATGATAACTATTGAAATATCAAGGATACTCGAATATCTCAAACACCTTATCATTCGTTAACAAGCCAAGAACGTGTTATATACGGTGAAAGGAAAGACTTACTTGCTTATATAGCTAAACGGTTTCGAGTAGAAGTTTCGAAGTATGAAGACTTTTTACGTTTACCAACACCAAGTCTAGGTAGCTATGGTTGAAACTTTTGAAAATCTTATTGTTTTTATAATTTCTAGAAGGATCTACTCAACCACCGAGTCCTGCTAATCTATTTTCACAACATTCAATATCGCGAGCTCGCTCATCGGTAACAGAAAAAAATGCCGATGATCATTCAAAGTAAGTTTAATTTAATTCTTTCATAGACGTATAAAAATAAAATCGTTCCATTAGATTAATTGCTCATTTTCGTTATTGTGCTACATGTGGTCGTAGTACAGGTGTACGACTTACTCTTTGCAAACGATGTCACAAAGTATCATTTTGTTCAAAAGCATGCAAAGTTACTGGTTGGAATGAATTTCATCGATACGAATGTCTTCCTTCACCAAAACCAATTAGTCCATTAGAAAGAGCACGTATGCAATTATCAAAGAATAAAACGTATTTAAAAATGAACAATCTATTCTTCGTTTATAGTTACAATGGCGAAGAGTGATTCATTGAAAAATAAGGTATAGTTTATGTTATAATTATTAAAAATAATTATTTATTAGAAAAAAAGCCATTACAGTTACCTAACATTCGTTCGGGTACCAATCAAACGGATCGTTCTTATTTTGAAAGTGTTGATTTATGTTTTGAGGTTATTTATGTGAACTTTTACACTTGGTTTGTTATTCACATGATCTGTTTTTTTTTAAAGCTACTGAATTGAATGCACCTTAAAATGATGATTAGTTTTGCTTAAAAGATTGACTTGCTCACTTTGATTTTTGTTTTTAATACTATAGGATTGTACAAGTTTGGATCGAACATTATTCAAAGACAGTATTTTATCTATTAAAGCTCCAGCAAAAACAAATCATGCCAGTCGATTACCACCACTTTCAGCGGCGCAATTAGTACGACAGAGACGCTTAAAGAAACTTGGCAAATCGACTGGAAACATGCCATCAAAACTACCAACATCAATGAATGATATTCATTTATCATGGAATCCTATATACAATGCACCAGAAAACTACAGTTTTAATTAAATAATTTTATATTCTACTTCATCAGTGTTTGATAATTCATTGATTATTATCCTACCTACCGGTGCTGGACAGATTAACATACTTTAGTAGAAAGTGAAATACCAAAGTTGATAATAAAAATTCAATAAAAGCTTTTTTGGCACATACTTATAATACTCTTCAATTGAAGATTTAGAGAATTATTAATTATTTTATTCGATAGACACCAATAGATTAGAACCGATCTTTAAATTAAAATTTTTTTTTTATAATTTATAAACATTGAGAGTGTTCTTTATCGGAAGCTTTCTATTGAAAAACATGTTTGTTACTAGTATTTCTATGCGATTTGAGCCTCTTGGTTAATGAGAAATTAAAATAGCTAGCCCGTTTTATGTTTAACATACCGTTGAGTTCTCAAAGTACGCAATCATGTGAAGTGTTTTTCATTGTTTCTAATTCAATTTAGTGAATTTTCCAAGAATTCATTTATGAAACATATTAGTTTAAAGTTGATTTATTTTCTGACAATTTTATTACAATCATTTTATTAGATGGATAAAACACAAACTATGACCATCCAATAAAAACTAGTTAATTTCAAATAAAAAATTAATTTTAATCGAATTATGTTTAGAATATGAATTATTCTTTTTCAGTTTGTATATTTTCTTCGAAACCACTTTGATTCCATGATTGTTCCTCACCATCAAAAAATATGCAATATACGATACAACCGAATAGACCAACACCAGCTGATAAATTAAAAATTAATTTCCAAGCATGTATAGTTTGCTATTAAAATAAAACAAAATAAAAATAAAGATAAAAGTTTAAAATTTCTTACATTATTGTTAGTAATAGCACCGACAACATAAGGTGCAACGATACCTGGTAATGCAGCCAGTGTATTCGTAATACCAACAAGAGTACCTTCATATATATATAACAAAAAAAAATAATAGAATAAATAAATCGAGTCATATGAATTAACCAGCATAATTGCTCGCTATATCAAGATGTGATATTTGACAGCCACTTGAATGAAAACCAATAAAAGCGACAGCTAATGTTATACAAGACATAGCTCCAACTTTACTACAACCAACATAACCGATAAGTACCAAAAATAAAGATGAACCAACACCACCTGCATTCAATAAGAAAATTAATAAGAACTTTCGCTAGGAATAAAACAAACAAACATTACCAATAATGGTTTGAACTTTTCGTACAGTTGTCGTTGACATCATTTTTCGATGTCGAACACGATCAGCCACTTGGCCACTTATAACAATAACAATCATTATGAATATATAAGGAATAGCAAACATGAAACCATTCTATGAATAAAAATATAATTCTTGGCTAGATTTGTAGTTTCAGAAAAAGAAAAGAAAACAATACATTTTGTAGATTAAATTTTAGTATAGTAGCAAAATAAGTAGGCAGTGATGTTAATAGAACATAGTAAATAAATTGAATACAAGTTGATGCAATAGCAATTGACCAAAATGGAACTGAACGAGCTATGGACATCCATGGAGTTTTTAACTAGAAAATCAATGAAATTTCAAGTTAAAAACATTAAACAAAATTAAAGCGAACCTTCTTTGGTTTAGGAAGAGTAGCCAACAAATGAGTGCGTTCTATCTCAGCACATCTCGGATGTTCTGACGGATTATTATAAGCAAAAAAGCACCAGAAAACAAACCAGACACAAGTAATAATACCTTTCAAGATATACAACTAAAGGTTATGAAAAATTGAATATATTTTGATTATTTTTACCGAAAACATAAAATGATGATGGCCAACCACCCATAAAACTTGACGCACATAAAATACCTGCTAGTGGAGTTGTAATGATTACACCTACTTCTTTTCCTATGATAGTAAAAACAGAATAGAAATGTAACTAATTAAACAGTATTTGATTTTAATAAATGATACCGGCATGCGCAATCGGTGGAATGATGCTTCGTTCCAAAGGTGGTACCCATTGACCCCATAGTACACCAACACTTGGAAATGCCGGTCCCTATATGAAATTATTGTATTCATATCATTATATAAATAGTCTATTTTCTACTTCAAATACACCAATAAGAATCCGAATAACGATGAGATAACCAACGTGCGTTTTAGCTGCAATCGGTGTAAGTAGCGTAAGAATACCGGCTACTAAAAGACTACAACCAAAAATCCATTTAGTACCATAACGCTCGGCCAATACTCCTATTTTTATTAGAAAGATAACAGTAATTTCATTTATATCCTATTTTTATCTTAACCGCCAATAAATTGTGAAAGTGTATATCCGTAAAAAAACGAACCAAGGACAAAACCTTGTGTACGAGGATTCCAGTCAAATTTATCATGCTAAAAGAAAAACAATATGTGTAAATCTTCAATCACATAAAAATCAAACAAATTATCTGTTTGTTAACCTTAGTTGGAGTACCACCAGAATCATTTGTATTCGATGGGCAGGCTTCTACAGATTCGTTTTTTACACTCTGTGGAATAGTCATAGCAACAATAGCTACTGATAAATTAACACGTAACATATATAAACAAACAAAGCCTAAGAAGACCCATATACCCACAACTAGAAATTATTTAACATGGCTTCTAGCGGTCGATTAATAAGTAATTTTAAACTAACCGTGTCTAGCAAGCATTTGCCGATACCACAATTGATGCTTGCTAATATCATCAAAATCTGTATATGGTAATAATGGTTGTGCATCTGATATTCCATCTAGAACCTTTTCATTGTCATCATACAACAAAGCCGATGTACTTATACGTTTGTTTTGCTCAGAATGCATTGCACGAATTTAACGATATCAACAAAAAAATCAACACACAGGCTAGTACAAGAAAGAATGAAAATGCTGTTGAAATCAAAACAACAACAGAAAAGAAGATACGCATATCATGTCACCTTAGACTATGACGTCATATATATTCAGTAATATAATGAAAAAATGTTCAAAGTTGTTACTTTTTCTTTTCATTTAAAACGATGTGAATTATTGATTTCAAATATGAATTCAAGGCATTTGATTCAATTGTCTAGAGAACACTTGTAACAAATAACAAATAAAATCCTATTAATAATTAATTCATTTTTCATTCACTACTTATTCTCATTTCCATTAGTGTTAGACAAGCAAAGAAAATTATTATTTAATATTTATACAGATTATAATTTCTACTATTAAATCGAACATTTAAAAAAATGACAAAATCATAAATTTTATTTTTTAAATTTTATATACAATGGCATATTAAAGCTTTACGATATAAACACTCATATTATCAGTACTCTCTCGACGAAGACATTCATCTAACAATTGTGCAGCAATATTTTCTAGTTTCATTGTTGCTACACGAGCAACAACAAATGAAGCAACATCTTCATTTGTCATTACATCCCAAATTCCATCACATGCAAGAACAAGAAATGCCGCTGATGAATCTCGTGGATATTCAACAATATCTGCCATTGGTGGAACAATATGTTTATCGATTCCGAAGTCTCCCAATACACGTGTCATGGCTAATTGATTTTCTACACGTAAAACATCGCCAGCAAATGATTTCGAGATTCTTCCTCCAGCTTCATGAATACGTTCTTGTTCAGCAGGATCATCTGGTTTGTGATCTAAATATTGATTCAATAGAGAGAAACAAAAATGATCAAAGATAAAAAGAATAAAATAAAATAAAAATTACCTTCAGTATGTGCTAAGATATGTCCATCATTTGAAAAAATAATTGCACGAGAATCACCAACATGAATTAGAAAAATTTGTTCTGGGCCAATAAGACATGTTATCTAAATATTTCATGTGTGATATAGGAAAAGATTTTTTGATTTTTTGAAGCACGGAAAAAATTCTTACACAAACACACCCGCTATCATCTTTCACCATGGTTTTCAAATGTTGGTCTAATTCAAAATAAGCTTGTTTAATAGCAGCATGTAATGCTGGAATATCTAATTGCGATGAATGAACAGGTTCGCCACCTTTGATAGTATCATCATTTTGTTGAACAAGGGTCTTTTTAAACGCATCTAATAAATGAATTTCAAGATAATCAGCAGCATAATTTGCAGTGTCTACACCTTAAGTAATCATTAATATAGTAGTACTTTATCTCGAAAATGATTGTTTTTTCTTCTTCTTACCATTATGACCATCGAAAATTGAAAAATACGACCATAATTTCCATGAAGAATCATCGAATGGAACTAAATATTTATGTCTATCTTCCATACCGGAACGCCAACCTTGCATTGCAGCAAAACCAAAATTCGAATCACTGATCAATTCTTTTTCAGTATTTGGTTTATCAGAAAAAAGTTTTGCCAATTCATCTGCTTCTTCTTTCTGATTATTGTGTTGACGACCAAAATGAAATAAATGTCGTTTTCGATGATGATCACGATTGCGACCGAAAAGTGCTTCAATGCCGGCGTGTAACATTCAGTATTATAATTAACAATTTTTTAATGGTATTTTTCTGCTTTATTAAACTGAATAAGTAGCTACTGTCTTCAATGTATGTCACACTATACGTGGCCTTCTTAGTAAATGTATATGTCGACATTAGACGCGCTGCCATGCCACGTTTTTTCTCTTCTTTTCTTTTCCTCCCTTCCTTCTTCAGTATTCTTCTAGTAGATTTTTTTCTTTCTTTTTCTTCTTACTCTTAAATAAATACAATAGAACAAAAAAAAAGGACAGTGAGTTCGTAACTTGAATCATACGGAAGGATGTGCCATTTTTCTTTATCGTTCTTCAGTTGGATTTTATGCTGGATATTTCGTTGCAAACCGTTTTCTTTTTCATTCTTTTGTTATATACGAGAAAAACCATTTCGTATAGTAATAAATCATCAAGTCGAGTCCATAAATTTCTTTTTTGTTTCATTTACTAAGTACAAGAGACAATATGCTATATTTGTCTTTATGAAGGATCGATTCACAATATGTCTTTAATAACTAAAAATGCTTTTCATCAATAGGTTCATAGAACTATTATTCTAATGAATTTTTCTGTAAAAATAACTTTCAGATCAAAATAATTGATATGCAAATAGTATTACTATCCGGCTGCGATAACTAGAATGTAAAAGAAAACTATATAGCTCTTTCGTTGTTTTTCTATGAAAAATCACTTGTAAATAGAGGAAATCATAACTATTGATTAGAAGAAAACATATCTGACAGCTTTCGTTTTATGTGTTAAAAGATTGATGGGTTTTTAAAGGAAAACTTTCCTTTCCGTTTTCTATTAGTGAATCTAAGTTAATGTTTGTTGGGTACAAATATTTATAAAAGCGTAGCTTAGAATTTTTCTCTAGATTTATTTTATAAGAAAAAGAAAAACTAACTATCCAATACATCACTAGCAAGTACCAGTTTCAAATATGACATATTAAGATGAAAGTTTAATGATCTAGAAAAATGTATGATAGTGAAAACGAACATGTAATACAAGAGAAAATTTATGAAAAGTATTTTTTCCGATTATTAACAGTATGATTTCATTTTCATCATACAACACTAATCTTATGATAAAATTACACTTTGCAAAAAAAAAATAGATTACACCAAACGAATGACTAGCGTACACATGATGGTAAGGATGAACCTTTATATGTATTTTGAATTTATCGAAATGCTAACTTTGACAATAAGCATTTTTCTTATTTAACAAAATTTACTCATCGGTTCTAATGGTCTATTATATAGAATTAAGAATTTGTAATAGTGCTTGTTATTTTACATTCAAAAAGAAACTAAAACTTATACAACTGAGTGACATTTATAGAAATGTTACTAGGACCATGTAACTGTGCTAAAGTACCATTAAACATTTTAATAGCCTATCTACGTACTTGACTTACTTTGTCATGTTGTATCTGATCAGTAAAAATATTTTTCGAAATTGAAAATAAATATTTCAAAAAAAAGTACGAAGCATAAAAATAATTTTGCAAATGTTAATTGATGAAAAAGTTTGTAATAAAAAAATCGTTGCTTCATCTTCATCTGCTATGTTAAGAAATAATGTTGCTTGTAATTTTCCAATATTAGATTTATTAGAAAGTAAATATTAAAGGTCTTCATCATATTTTCATCAATCAACTGTAGTATTGATTATTGGTTTAAATCTTTCTGCTTCGGTATATTTTTCTCGAATATAATTTAACTTTTAAAAAGTTCGATTTAGCAAATGAAATAGATGGTTATGATGACATAGAATAAAAATCAACCAAAATTTTTGATTCATCCAGCTATAAAACAAACGAAAACTATCGTGTTTAAAAAGAATGATCGATATTCAGTCATTGCTAACAATAATGATTTGAACGGCATTTTTTAATACTTTTTATCACCACCAACAGAATCATAGAGAATATTATTAGTATGATCAACACACAGTGATACAGATATTAGTAAATTACTGTTACTAAAACTTGCTATAGTAATATTGAATTACACTTCAATTTTTATCCAAAATCTTTGCAATTCCAATGAAAAATAAGTTATTTTTGTCTATTATGATTTGTTGTTATGTTCATTTGTGTGAAATTGTAATTTATTACAAGCGACGATAACTTTCATAGAATTGATAGAAGAAAACAAACTGAACTTGATAACTAATTTCACATCACAGAATATCGTAGTACATAGAACCTGCCCTACAAATAATGTATTTTGTCTTCTTTTTCTTCTATACAACATACAACAACATAAAGATCAATGTTTTTCATCCAGGATCTGCAGGAAAATTCTTAAATCTTGCATAACAGAATAAAAAGTACTTTAGGAAAATAAATGAGTTACAGTAATAATATAAGCACTATGCATGCATATGAGGGTAAGGCAGCGTGAATCCGCCACTTTTGTGCTTTTTTCTCATATCCTTTTCTTTCACTTTTGGCATGAATTCTTTTCTTATTAGATTTCGGCTGAAAAACGTGTGATGGATTGTATAGATAAACATTATAGTAAATTATTCTTATTTATATACTCATACGATATTTGATATCGTACCAAATACTCATACAGCTTTTTATTTTTGTTTTTATAAAAATATAGCATTAAAAAGATCGTCTTGCAGGACAAAAGTTGTGATAACCTACGTTGTATTCCACTACACAAGACGGTTGATTTGTAATACTCTGAAAAATGAAAATTATGACGAAAAATATCAACCTGCAACTTACTCGGTTTCACCTTCTCAAGCTATATCAACGCAACAATTCATCTTCACAAACGTATCCAACATAACTCCCAGCATTCATCACTCCAAGATTTCTATAAACTTGAGAACGAAAATGAAAAATTTTTACTTCTGAATCGATATCAACAATAATCGTGCCAATATATTTACCTGAAATTTGAGGAAACTGTGATATTAAAATGAATAAAAAAAAAGTGCCATTTAATATTTTGTAATAATTTGTATGTATTTGCACAGCATGTACTCGAAAAAGAATTCATTTTGAAGATAGTACATGTGGTACAACTATATCATCTCAAAATATTAAAAAATAATGTGTTCTTCTAGAACCATCTTGTTGAACATTTTTCATCATTAATGAAATATTATCATCCGTTTCTCTTAAAATAAAGTTTTCAATTCGACACATTGAAGCTCATTTTGCCCAGTTGAACACAGATTCAATATTTTTCCTTGGTTTGAAGATTTACAGAGCTGCAAACTCATCATCAAACAGATTCTTTAATTGTTCACTCCTTTGTTGAGAAAAGTAACATTCGTTTCACCTGTATTAGCAACATGACCCTAACGTGATCATAAAAATTGAAGAGAAATGAATATCGAAATTCTATAGGATAAAACTTTGTGCATTTATACTATTTAATATTTGAAATTAACTTTCATTCTGTATCTCTTTTAGTAACACATTCATAAGAATTGTCGGTGAGTCTAGTGGTGGATTTTGTATAAACTCAGAGATTCAGTTTAGTATGACATACAGGATTGAAATTTTCAATAGAAGTACCTCTTACGAGATGCTACATATTTCAAATACTATAAATTGATATAAAATTTTAATGATGATAATAAACATAGTAATGAGTGTCGTAAACTAAACGATAGAAAATCTTTTCATTAAGAACACTTGATCATTTATTTTTCAAATAAATTTCTTTTGCTCAGTTGTACCTTCTTTAGTTCTATACAATATGATCGCCTATACACTTCAAGTTAACACTCATACCATTCCTTTTTTTGTCAATAAAATTTTGCATCCGAAAGCGCGAGAGTGACTGTTCATAGAATGAATCTTGTTCAGGAAAACATGATTTTGTAACACATGTCAAAAAGCATTAGTAGATTTCATTTTCAATATGTCTTCTCTTGAATTACATCACTAGAAAGTTATAGGATTCGAAATCCCACAAATGATTTATCATTTGATACTAATTGCTTGTTCATCTTTTTTATTTTGTTCGATCAACGAAAAATCATATGAAAAATAAATGAAACACTTATGTAGATCAGAAAGTTTTCGATCACATAATTTTCTCCAAGTGCGTCATAACGATCCAACAAATCCTATCGGGTTCCCACTAATTGACACCATCTATCATCGATTATATTCCAATAATAAGAAACAAATGAATCAGTAATGAAATATTTGCCTCTAATGTCGAGGTACATGTTTGTTGATTAATGGTGTTTATTTAACATATATATACAGGGTGGCGCAAAAGTCGGTATACCGAAAGAAAATCGAATATCTCCATTAAAACTTCTATTAAACGAGCTGATCTTTTTATCAAGGATAGAGGCGTGTTCAAATTTTATATCCACAAAGAAATGCTCAGAGAGACCCTTTATTAAGTACTATTATTAACCTCAACAGAAAAATTTTACTAAAGAATCATTTCTTTTTGTTTTGAAGAATATAAACAAAAATATTGATTAGCTATTCTGATGTTCTTTTCTTTTCTTCTCAATAGATAACCGTAAGATGCATTTGATAATAAACAAAAGAAACATGAATGAGAATTTAGATTTTGCCTTGATAAACTATGCTTTTACTATCATATATTTGCTTTTTCCTACCTGTGAAAAAGTAAAATTTTTCTGTTGAGGTTAATAATAGTATTTAATAAAGAGTCTCTCTGAGCATTTCTTTGTGGATATAAAATTTGAACACGCCTCTATCCTTGATAAAAAAATCAGCTCGTTTAATAGAAGTTTTAATGGAGATATTCGATTTTCTTTCGGTATACCGACTTTTGCGCCACCCTGTATATATATTTGCCTTAATTTTGATTCCATTATTCTAACAATACAATTATAACTTAGAACTACGTGTATGTTGCATTATTTACCTTGAAAATAGATAGCAAAATAGTAACTGTGTTTAACATCAAACTATTCAAATTTCTTTAGTTTTATCATTTCAATGAAATTTCCTCTATAATTTGCTCTTTAAATAAGAAACTAACCCGTCGTATATCTTCAAATAATTCTTTGGTGTAATTAATTTATATTTATACAGTCAATCTATGATAGTTGTAATATATGTAACGTAGATAATTTATTTGTTCAGAACAATAATATGAGAAAATAATCATAACGAGTCAATATGCAAGAAGACAAAATAATAATTCTATGAGATCATATGAAAATCCAACATTATCTTTTTATTTTCAGATTCTTAATATCAAGTACTTTTCAATATGAAAGACAGATCTATGTATCTCTATTGAATTGTTCATTTTAAACGGAGTATCGTTACACTTTAATCTTTTTTCACATGTCGCCGTTGTGTCCAAAAGAAAAAGATACTTAAAATTATAGTTGTTGTTATAGATATGCCAAAAAATTTTCCCATTGGAAATTGTCCATGTCTTAAGCATTTGTAACCATAATAACCAGTTTTACATAAACACAAAAAGTGATTTGGTCCATTTGTAGCACAATATGAATTTGGTTCAACACAAAAATTTGTTGAATTTATGCAAACATCTTTTTGATACATACAAAGAATGCCTTTAGGATCAATTGTTTGGTTAATTGATTGCCAAACATGTTTTTCACCAGGACATGGATATTGTTCAGGTAAATAAAGATAATCAAGAGATAACATGCCAAAAAAATCATCTTGTGTTGAAGATTCAAGTTGAGGATTCAAACGAAGATCGACCATTGTTAGATTTGTTAAATCTGTAAATTCCTTTAAATCAGGTACTTTATTTAATTTCATTTCTGTTAAATCAATAGCCAAAATATTACTTGAATTCGATAGAAAACAACATCGAAATTTTAATGAACCATTTTGAGATATGCAATAATTAATAATAGATTTACTAGTTGCATTATGATCTACACATAAACTCTCTGTTTCAAAATCACCGTTGATAAAGACAAAGAAACTACTGATTAAAATTAATTTAATCATCTGAAATACAGACCAAAACTCCAGGTTCTTTTTTTTGATTTTTTTAATCTTTTTTGTCCAATAAATTACAATATAACTACATACAGAAATATAAATAAAAAGTATAGGCTGTTCTGACTCTAACAATAAATATGATAAAATATAATTTATGCGGTGAAATGTTTGATATATCTGTACACAACAACAACAATAACAACAATGAAAAAAAACGAGTTGAATGTCACAACACAAAAAATTTAGATAAACGACATCGAAACAAAATCTGCCATAAGTTTAAAATAGAATATTGGTTTGTTTTGGTTTGCGCACAAGAATGTAAAGAAGTTTTGGTTATACAACAATAATAACAACAGTAACAACAAAAAATATACTGAAAAGAGAATAGACAATCAATTTATACGACTAGAATATTTAAGACAAGAAAAATAATTCGTTTTGTTATTGTGTTTAGATATCATCATTAATTAATAACATATCTTTTTCGTTATCTTTCTTTGTTAGAGATTTCGGTATTAGTTTGCTGGATAAATTATTAATAATGTTATGTTGACCTTGAGAATCTGATAATGGCGGAGATTGAACAGGCAATGCTATTGAAGTTGACGTTGGCCCACCTTCATGGTAAGACATATCAGCAGATGTTGAAATGTTTGATGACGATAAAGTACTAGTTGGATTTTGATTTAGACCATATGTTGATGTTGCTGATCGATCTTCGTTTTTCTAAAAATAATAATTAATTCAAAATATAATTACAAAAGGAAACAAAGTTCATCAAATTAAACAAAAAGCATTAGTTCTATGAATTTTAATTTCCATCACCCTAAAGCCTACATAGATATATACCGGCGAAAATTGAAAAATTACAGAGAGCATAATTTTGTATCATACTAAATATTTTGATAGATGGTTTCATAAATGGATCGGTCAATTTCTAAGTTAATCATACAAAAAGTGCTTACTTGTGTACTATATTGGGTATATTCTCGATATTGTGGATGAAAATTATGAATTGCGTCTAAAATATTGATTTCATTCAATTGTTCATACTAGTTAAATTATCTAACTTACCATGCATAATGTCTTTTGGGTTCATTGTTTCTTTAAGATTATTTGAAATACTTTGCATCGTTGCCATTCTTCCACCAGTGTTTGATGGTCCTGATCCAGAATCTGTTGATGATGTCGATAAGTAATGTTCACGTACTACATAAGTTTGATGCGGAAATGCAAAACGAAGTGCCACAGAAGCTAAACACATTTCGATGCAAATAAAAAAGTTTTGCCAACCTTTAGTAAATAGAAAATAAATTTTACAGTAAAAACAAAAACAAACTGAATTGAATAGATGTTGCTTACCAGCCGCAACAGTTCCCACACTCAAATTTGTTTTACCTTGAAATGCTTGAATAATACCAAGCTGTTCGAAAATAGCTAAAAGAACACCTAAAATCAAATTATTATGTTTTCTTTTCTATAAATTCGATGAAAGTAGAATAATTTAACCTTGCCAGAATGTTAAAAAAATCACTGACTTCACAGTAAGAAATTTCAATACGGGATCATATTTAGCTAAAATATGCTTTGTGGCTTCATAAAAAAGAAATAACCCATAAAGAGCAACCGATACAGATATATTATAAATCAATGTTATATAAAGATAACCACCAGTAGGCGAAAAATCGCCATCTTTATATTTATCAAATGCTTCTAAAACCAGTGTTACAAGCGACATCAAAGGTTTGACTAAACAAAATTGAAGTGTTGCCTATGAAATATAATAAAAACAATTTCTAAGATTATTTTTTATTTTTTCGTTTAATTTTTACTTGTTTGCAAAATCTTAAAAATCCGATGGTATATTCTTGATTTGAAAGACAACATGTGCATGTCCACCAACTTCGTCTAGGAAAAAAGAAGAGGCGATATGAACGTTTATTTTTCAATATTCAATAATTTACTCAATATGTTTTCCACGAATTTCTGCCATTATTGCTCCCTCACCACCCAAATATTCATAGCAAAGAGATAGAAAACTGTAGATGACAAATGCTGCAAAGTATTTTAAAATAAAATAAAGTTTTTCTCCTTTTCTTTTATTGATTTAATCAGCAAACAAACCTTCATAACAATCTCGCACAGCATGAAAATAAACATAATAAGAGTCACTCCGGAACATAATTAAGCTGAGCCATGACACAAATGAATAAATAGGTACTATGAATAATAAACGAATAATCCATTTCTGTTCTGATGGCACATTATAATATCGTAAATGAAGATAAATCTAAACAATTAATCGTATAAAATAAAAACTAAAGTATTTTATTTTTATTTTCGTACATGATAACTAGTGATGAAAATTGCTGCCCAAGTAAATGCTCCAGCAATAGTTTGACAAGCAGTCGTGTGTAAAAATAGATGATTATTATATACGACAGTCGTTGTTAAAGGTTCTGTAGTCGATTGAGTCGTAGTCAGCATTGAAAAATTATTTAACATTGCCGATGTTAATGTTGCACTCATTTCTATTTTTGCCAATGTGCTTCTTATCTAAAGAAATGATTTGAAAAATGTATATAGAATGAATAAGAATCCAAACAAAAACTGTTGAAACGAAGTTTATCATTGCTCTATACTGTGCTTTTCATATTTATCCAATTGTAATACGATCCATTGTGTAAAAAACATGATACTCATTTAGAAAACGAAACAAAACAATCAAAAAACAGAGGAAATCGTTCCATTCTCTACTAGCTGGTAGCAAAAAACAACAACATTTTTCTTTTCTTCCTCTTTTACTTAAATTATGCGATCACTAATCTTGTTGGTTTGGCCATCTTTTTTCTCCGTTCGTTTATTATGGCCTCTACCATCAATAATTATCGATAAAATAGAATATAACTAAAATAATTTAAAAAATACTTGTGCATATCTTGTTTTTATTGTTCTGATAGTAACCTTTCAAGGAAATTTTCTCGTCGCAGTATTTTATAAGTATTCTATGAACATTAAATTTCATTTAATGACAAACTCAGCTGCTAGTGATTCTCATCGACCTTGTATTAATATCAGTAAAACTAATATGTGAAAAAAAATAAATAAAATGTTTGCTTATATTTTCAACTGAAATAAATTAATTCTTACAGGCGTTCGACAGTCAAAAATAAAACATTTTAATTTTGTTCATTTCTTGGAAAAAATATTTAATTGATGATTTGATGTTCAATGAATTGCTATTTATCGTAATTATTATTCTTTCAAATATTTCTTCTTTGATCAAAAGTTTCCGTTGAAAGATCACATTCAAAAACTAATGATTTTTATTTCTCAAATAAATCTCCTGTATATATAATAAAGTTTTCCATCTTAATTAATGTTTTGTCGAATGTAGTCCTGTTCTTATCAAAGAAAAAAGGCTAATCAAGATATGATTGTTTTCTTGTAATATTGTTTTACATAAATTATTAAGTTTTATTTCATCGAATTTTTGGTAACTATAATTCTATTCTATGCGACATACGTATAATAGAGAGATAATAAGACATCTGTTTTATTGCTTTGTGCGACATTATTTGTGTAACTTTTGTGTAGTTCAATATTTATGAAAAATAAATGGTTTTTAGAAATAAATGATTAGATCTATTAAACATATATAGAGGAAATAATGGATTCATTAAATCATGAATCAACAGACAATGAAGGAATGCAAGTACCATTGCTTGTTCATGAAGAAGATACAAATGGTCTTTTTCCAATTGCATCATTATCACAACCACGTAAGTTTTTATTATATTTGTATTATAATTAATATCAATATGTTTAGGTGGTATTCCTGCACGCTACGTCAGTGAATGATTTTTTAACTTTTTTTAAAGCTTTTCATCCTCCTCATCTTATTTAGGTAGTCGCCATTTGGGCATTTCTCGGTTTTCTTTTTTTGTATTCGTTAAGAGTAAACTTATCTGTTGCTATCGGTTAGTATCAATAGTGTTTTTTCTCAAAAAATTAGTTTATAATCTATATTACATTATAGTGGCCATGACAAATCCTCAAAGTACAACTAATGAATCTGTAGAAGCATGTCCTGCAATTGATGACACTAACAGTTCTTCGTTTCATCCTCGTATAAAGGTAGGAAAATCGATAAACATTGCTCTGTTGCTTATTTGAATAACAGGGAGAATTCGATTGGACACCTAAAACTCAAGGTTTTATATTGGGTTCATTCTTTTATGGTTATGTCCTCACTCAAGTCATCGGAGGTGAAACTATTTTTAATGGTTTATTTTTTTATCTTTGATCAATCATTTCATTTTAGGTATTTTAGCCGAAAAATTTGGTGCTAAATGGATTTTTGGTGGTAGTATTCTCATTGCTGGTATTCTAACACTTTTAACACCACTTGCTGCTCGAACGAATGTTTATTTACTGATTGCAATTCGATTATTAATTGGTATTTTTGAAGTAAGTCGATTTGATAGAATCATATTGAACAAATATCTTGTTATTAGGCACCAGCGTTTCCAAGTGCAGCAGCACTTTGGGGTCGTTGGGTTCCACCATTAGAAAGAAGTATAATACCTCCATTTGCTAGTACAGGTAAAAGCAGAACTCAAGTTGAAATTTTCATAATCTTTTTTTACTCTCTTTATTTTATCTGTAATCCAGGCAAAGAAATTGGTATTGTTATTACAACACCATTGGTAAGTCAATTATGTGCATCAAAAATTTTCGGTGGTTGGCCATCAGCATTTTACGTTTGCGGTAAATCCTTCTTTTCAATATTCATTCGTTTATTTCTTTTCATTGAAAACTCTTTTAGGTGTACTTTCATGCTTGTGGTTTATTGGTTGGGCTCTATATGGACATAATTCTCCAGCTGAACATCCACGCATAACGTATGAAGAAAAATTGTATCTTCTTCGATGTGTACCGAAACAGAAAAGAGTAAGAATTTTATCGTAAAAAAAAGAAATTTTACATTTGTTTCAATCTACTGAAGTGTCCAATACCTTGGTGCCGTATCATGACATGTATACCACTTTATGGTATTGCTATTCAACATGTTTGTACGAATTTTGTTTTCTATATATTACTGACATCATTGCCAACTTATTTTTCAACTATTCTTCGGTTTAATTTAAAAGAAGTTCGTGCTGATCTTTCTTTCCCTTGTGATAGAGTTTTGAAAGAAAAACAAAGCCTGTTCCTTTTTATGTGATTTAGAATGGAATTATGTTTGCTATACCCTTTTTATTTCAACTTATTTTTACTATAATCTCCGGTCACATAGCTGATATAATACGAGCTAGGAACATTCTATCAACAACAGCTACGAGACGATGGCAAACAATTATTGGTATATCATAGAAATCACTTTGTTGATGTCTTGATTGAATGCGATTTCTTATTTTTAGGAGCATGTGGAACGTCGTTTTTTCTATTTCTAGTTGGTACTGTTGGATGCAATCATGTTTTAGCAGTTATTTTTATATCTCTATCTGTTGGATTTATTGGATTTCAAGGATCTGGGAGTCTTATCTCACACTTAGATATTGCAAGTAACTATGCAGGTTAGTTTGACATGAAGATAACAAAAATATAGATGTGAAAGGCGATGATTAGGTACAATTACGGGAATCACGAATATGTTAGCTGCAATACCAGGTTTTGTTGGCCCGATTTTTGTTGGATGGATGACAAATCATAATGTAAGACTTTATTTAAACTCGAAATTTATTATCGATTTTCCTCTTATTCTATAGCAAACGTTGGACGCATGGAAATCAATTTTTAATGTATCATCCAGTGTGTGTCTTTTTGGTTGTATTATGTATTGTATTTTATTTAATGGTGAAGAGCAACTATGGAATAGGGATGATGCTGAACAATGATGAATCAATATTTCGTTTTATCTCTCATGTTGTTAATGAAAACCTACGTGCTTTCAATTATTTATGATTTTATTACGAAATAATAAATATATTTTTAATCTCTAATGCGTAGATGTCACTTCGATGCAGGCAAAGGATAGTGTACACAATCATCGCACTATTTTGTGAATCAAGGATTTATATATTTAAAAAATACAAGTTTTCCTATTTCTTTAGTCCTTGTCTTGGGGAGCATGGCTGTTCAATGAGCGTTTAGTGAGAGCAGTTCTGCTGACATAAAATAATATATAACGCATTAGTATTGCCTCAATACTGATGCAATTTTTGGCTAGTCTCTCTTACGTTGCAGAGAGACTTTAATTAGTATTGATATCGTTCAATGGTATAGTACTGGCGAACTAATTTCAGTGTATTTTCTGTAAATAGGTTTCGCAATATTCTGTCTGATTAATACCTTAGTTAATATCAACACCTTATCGGTTCTCTCTCTAGTATAAGAAAACGAAAAAATTGTACTTTTCAATTATTTGTGGCTTTTGTAACGATTAAACACGAGCAATTACAATTTTCACTAAAACTTCTTAAACTATATTCATAATATGAAGGAACTGCTGTTTTGTCATCAATAAGTATTCTCGGTTTGGTATCTGTTTTTGTTGATATCTGTTAAAGAGAATAAAAGTTATTTATTACTAATAGTATTGCTTAATAGAAAGATCTCAGGAAAATCTAAGAGAAAATATTTCCTTGATTCCTGCATTTGTTTTTATCATTCGTTCCTGTACATTAGTATAAGAGATTCTACGAATAAATTCCACGTATTATGTAATTTGTTAAGAAGAGTATGCACATTTTCGTTTTGAAACATTAAAATAACAAACATATTTAATGAGATTGCGGAAGAAAACTATTCCAATAATAAGAAAAGTGAGTCACCGTCCCGATGTCATGAAAAGGATTTATCGACTCGCGACAAAATTTAATTACCGATAAATTCATCGAAAAATATTGAAGCTTAGTATGAAGATGGTGGCAACTGCTACTGGAGACTGAAAACGAACCCAACGAGAACAGTTTGTTTTGTTGTATCATTTGAAAAGTGACTCGATTAAATTTACATAATTTATGCGTAACGTCGTTGAGAGAAAATAACAGTCTTAAATTGATCTCATTAGTATGTTTGATTATACACAAGGAAATAAAACGACAAGAGAAACTTAAATCGTTAGTTGAGTATCTGAAAATGAAAAAATTTGACAAGCATCAATAGGGTGAAAATTATCTTCGAAATGAAATTAATGTCACACAAGATAAAATTATATTAATCGTTAGGGATCGATTACATCAACAAGTAATAGGACAAAATGGTTATAACTTTAATGACATGGTGGCAATAACAATAAATGAATTAGGTTAAATTACATACATGACTACATTTTTATAAAAAGCTCTTGAAATCGATCCGAGATTGTCAAGTAAAAGTTATCAGAACAAGACAGATATTAATCAAATCCGTAGCTCTGGTATCGAGATTTTAAACATAGGCATTTAGGGTAATGACTTAAACGCGTCAATGAATACTGATAGACGCTAAAATGAAAGAGATTGAGCACATTCGATTGAACACTTTGAATATCCTATTGAATCCAGAAATCATTTCAAAGTTGAATATTTTGAGTTCACGTTAATAAGTGTATCATATAGTGCGGTAGCTTAAAAAACATTAAACGATTTCACTACGAAGAACATCGTTTTAGAATATACTAATATTGCAAAAATTAGCTTGCCCCATATAGTTTCAAATCTTGAGATGTACTCGAAAACAAAAGAACTTTATAATGGATGTATGATCGTTAAATTTCATCATAATTCAATGTATTAAATACTGTATTCTACAGAGTGAATGCATGTTTATTCTGGCAAAAAACAATGCTTGGAAACTTTTATCTAATGTTTGACACTATTTCTTGCAAATACTAAACGAGTTTTGTTCAAAAATTTACTACATAGTCACTCAAGCAAACGTAAATATTAATGTTAAAAGTGAGAAAAAGATTATTTTATTTTATTTTTTGAAAACACATTCAATTATTTAATAAAACGAAGTACATTTTTGAAGTACTGTATTTTATATTTTTGTATTGCAGTATTAACTGTTTCAACTGCTTTTGGCATTCCCAACAATGATAGGCACTATAATAACAGTAACCAAAACCATAAAGGCAGCAACAAACAATAGAATATAACATGTTTGTGTTCTTGTGCAAAATCCCGTTTCAAATTCTCTAAAGAGAAATTCTTGCTTAGAAATTGAATAATGATTGGATTTAAACTTACGGTCCTCCTGTTTGCACACCATATTCAAACCATTTATCAACATCATTACCAATTGGTTGACCCTATTTTTATTTGATAGAATAATTTACTAAGATAACCATGAAAAACAAGAGTCACTTACAAATTCATTGGTATAGCCAGCTCGAGCTGCATTTTCTTCATAGGACATTATATGAGATTGCTTTCTTGTGTTACTGACAGTTCTTTTAAATAAAATGTAAAGAGAAGAGATCGAATTCTTTTTTTTTGAAAAAAAAACACTCGTTTATTATTTCAACATTTAAATAAACATCTAAACATTTTTTTCTCACATCGTTAACGCCTACATTCACATGCTTGATATTTTTAGGCATTTAATCTATCAATATGAATATATTTAAGTTAAAAATCTGTTAAAATCCGTTTTCTTTTTACATGATTTATACACTAACATATTTTATTTAAATTTGAAATTCCAAATTATAATTTTTAGATCAAGATTTTAACAATACAACCAATTAAGACTTATTGTCTTATTATTGTCTGACTAAATATTTATATCACAAGCAATCTATAATCATGGTGATCTATTGTAGTCTGACGAAAAAGATTTTATTTTATTTACCAAATAGCATAATTTTCATCGCATTCTAATTAATACGTATATGGCTTGTGCAGATATAGAAATTAAATAAGTTCAATATGATAAAATGATATCCTGATACTAAATAGAAGCAATCAATAAGTCTTTTTTTTTATAGGAAAACGAGTCTTTTTCCTACCTAGTATCAAGGAAAAAGCGATCAAATATATACATATATATTTAATATGAGTATGATTATTAGCTTAATACTTATATTTTCGATGTTCTTTATTATTTTGTGTTTGCAAAGATTATCTATGTATCTTTATACAGTTTGATAATATGTTTTTTACTTTAATTTGAATTGATCTGATGGCGACGATCATGTAATATGAAAGTTTTGATACAACTCATATTAATTGTTGCTACTATTTATTTTGTGTTGTTTTCTTTCAAATCTTGTGACTGAAAGATCTATGATTAAGATTTAGGTAAAGATCAATACAATTATGTTAAGTGACGAGTGAAAGCAAAAATTCCATTCAAATTTTGTTTGAATAAGAAGAAAAGGTAAAATGTAAATCTTGAGAAAGAAAAATTATATATGGAAGAACCAATAAGAATAGAAATAAATATCAATAGACTAAGTAGACATATGAAAACCACTAGGACGTTAATTGATGAATATTACATTCCTATTCCATCTTGTGACTTGATTTGACATACTATATAGAGAAAACAATTCGTATACTAAAGTCAATGAGTCTATTAGAAGAAAAAACAGTACAGTTCGATCGTTAGATATTTCGAATTCTAGAGATTTCAAGAATTCTGCTTGTGCAATAATTAATAATTCTCTTGTCTTAAAATGACTATTTGATATAAATGTATAATTATTCTGTATATTCATTTGCCAAAAAATATCCGATTAGTTAAGTCTATTTATTCAGATTTATGAAATGGATAATTAAAATAAACCTGACGTTTATAATAATAATGTGTATTTTATACAACATTGAGAATTTGAGTAACTTCCATTTTTATGAATTTAAAATACGTACTGTAAAATTTTTAAAGTATAAAAATTTTGATCATTTCATTATATTCTTATACAATCTAAATTGATTTCTTGATATCATTTATTTTAATGCATTTTATAAAGAAATGTATGTTCATGAAAAGATCAATGCACGTAATATTTCTTTCACAATAGTATAGAAAACATGTAACTCGATTATGAATAAATACTTTTTCCTATCATAATTTAATAAGTTCTTTCTATTAAATACGATTCTCTGTCCGAAATTGAAAAACAAATCTTCTTAAAGAAACTAGCTACTAAAACCTATGAGAACGAATAGTTTCATCCTAAAATTCTAGTTAGAAGATGATTATTTTTGCAATGGTTATTCCATATATATTTCAACAGACAACACAATAACAACAATAATCGATGTTGTTACCATTAACGTGAATGACAGTATCAGATAAAATGGTACCGTCAAATAAAAAACGAATGCTAGAACCGATAGAAATATATTCATACAAGAAAAGCTTCTCAATGTTAGTTTATATGATCTTTAATAAACTTCAACTGAATTTTTAATTGCTTCGATCTTATCAAGCATATTTGTTTTTGGATATCACGTCTGACTCATCCATTGTTTTATATTGTTCATGTCTATAGATTTATGTATGATTCCAATTATAGATTACGTTGGTAAAACATATTGATTATATATTCAAACTGTACCATATAGTATTTGGATTTAAACTATCTGACACAAGATTAACTTTACAGTATATTTGAGATTATTTAACTATAATTTTCTTTATTCATTCAAAAGTGATTATTATGTTTTTTTCTTAACTAATTCCTACATTCATACTCGATATTATGTTGATTGATACATTTTATACTGTTCTTCTTTCAGCTTCTATTATTATCGTAGATATCTTATGAAAAAAACTTAGAAATTCATATTCTATGGATGATACGATTAAATCATCAACAACTAAACATGCATAGAATTTCATTCTATTATTTATTCTTATAATCTTCTTAGCACTTATATATTTAGAATATTGCGCTATCTGTAGCCTTCTTATTAGGTGCTGTAATTGTACTTGTTCCTTGTGTCATTGCTATTTCGCGTAAACCAAAAGATTATTCTAGTTCTCCAACACAAATTCAACTTCCAACATGGAATGCTAGTGATTATCAATCAAATAATGATTACTATGACAAATTGACAGGAATATATGATTTTAACCGAACACATAATCTTCGTTTGGATCGTCTTTCGTCGCCATGTTTTGATCCAATCGATGGAAGGTGTTATTTATTTAAGAAAACAATATCATATGCCTGATTTAAATGGATCATCAACAACAATACATTGGATTGATTTAGAAACAAATGAAACAATTTAATTGACTCAACCAATATAAGGTATTCGTGATCAACAAGTAAATTCTTTAAAATTATAATTTTGGTCAAATAAAAAGAGTTTCTTTTATGCTAGTTTTATTGGATTGATAAAAAAACAATACCTTTTCTATCTAATGGAGGATCATCTAATCTTGTACAATTATTTCGATTAATTTTACCGGATGAAATAAAAAATTTAAATAATTATCTTGAACCGATTCAATTGACATTTTATCCATTAGACTTCGATAATTTATTATTTAATCGTCAAGGAACACGTCTTGTATTTAGTAGTCAAGTTTATTCAAATTGATCAATCAAAGAAACATTTGAACGAGAAAAAACTAGAAATTCTAGTAGTAGTTTTGTTTATGAATTTGATGAATTATTTATTCGTCATTGGGATGAATATATGTATGGTCGATATCATCATCCATTTATTGTTTCACTCGAAAAAAATTCAAAAGGAATATATCATTTTTCATCGATACCAAAAGATATTCTTTTTAATATTGATAGTGATTCACCAAAAAGATTTATTGGTAATGGGAAAAGTCAATGATCATTTAGTTCAACAGAAAATTTATTTGCTTATACGAGAAATCATGATGAAACAAGTGAAATTGCTTGGTCAGCGAATTTAGATATATAGTGTTGATTTAACTCTATCAGATTTAGTTAGTAAATGTATTACATATGAAAATTTAGCAACAGATACAGATCCAAGTTATTCATCAATCGATGATCAAATTTTAGTTTATCGGTCACAATCAATACCTTCATATGAAGCTGACTAATTGAAAATTAAATTAATTAATAGTGAATGTCTATTTATTGAAATATATTTTTATTTTTATCTATTATTTGTTTAGGTAGTTCGATTTCTAAAGTAGCACTTTTGAATGATTGGGATCGAAGTATTCAAGCTATAATCTGGTCAAATGATGGTCAATCATTGTTTCTTAAATTAGGTGAACAAGCACAATATGTTATTTATAAACAATCAAATGTAACATCATTTCATACATCTTAAAATTATCTTTTAAATAATGGTACATCAAATAGTGTTAATATTCTTCCAGTAAATAATAATGTATTTCTATTTATTCATGGAAATGTTCTTGAACCATCGAATATATATTTATATTTATCATCGCTATCAATTCGATCAATAACAAATCACAATGGGATCTACTATAGTGGCGTAACCAGGGTAGGGCATGGTTGGGCTCAGCCCAACCACCGAGGCGTTGCGCCCTACCACCGACCACTTAAAAAAATAGATTTTTTTTATAACGTTAGACACAATAACACAACATGTTTGCATTCACTCCTGTCTCTTTTTCGGTTGATACTAAGTTATAGTGGTCTATTCAGTATATTTTTACTCAGCATTTTATCTTTTAGAATACATGACCCTCTATCGTTGCATTAATTATTGATGCATTTTCACTTGACCAATGATTTGCTTCTTTACTTATAATGATCTTACAATAAAAGTCAGCTACACAAATAGCATCGTGAATATATTCAAAATAGATAGTATTTTTGTTAACATGCAGCCGGATAATAAACAGTTAAAACGTGGTACTATTTAATCGTTTTTCGCTCATCTTTCAAGAAGAAAGAACATTTAGTAAAATGAAGCTGACAAAAGCCACCGTACGTAATGCAATGTCGAATAGCCGGTTGAATCCGAGGTCGAACTCGTACGGCGAGAAACGGCAGGAAATCACTGGAACGTGGTAGCAGTATGCCGATCGGAAAATTTCGGGATCTTCCTGCGCTTTCAGACAGGAACCGATTGGAAAATCACCGGAAAACAACCCAAAATTTCCGACCGGAATACTTTCCGATTCCAGCGACTTCCAGTGTTTTTCTGCAGGATACGGTGATTTTTTCCGTATTTTCCTGCCGGTTTCCGCAGTATCCGTTCTCCAGAATCATTGACTTGTGAATGCGATTTCGACATTAATTTAGAAAAACTTATGGATAATTCTTCTGATTTGCACAAAAACAATAGAGTTCTTTTTCAAGTAGAACTTTGTGATTATGTATTTCTTTTTAATAAACAAACGAAGCGTTATGTTAAAAACAAATTTCCAGATAAATGCATCATTGTATTGCATCCTTGTTCTATGAAAAAAATGATGACTCACCAAAAATAACTTTTTGAAAAAACGTTAGGGCTCAGTCCAACCACCCGGCAAATCCTGGTTACGTCACTAATCTATTATCTAAAGTTCGAATGAGTTCTTCGCTTGAAACATTTTCATTCATTGGTGCTAATAATGAAACAGTATGGGGTTGGCATATTCCACCAATAAAGCGAATAAATCAAAAGGCTCCACTTACTTTTCTTATTCACGGTGACCCACAGGCGAGTTGGTATAATTCATGGAGTTATCGATGGAATTTTCATGTCAAGGTTATGCTGCTATTGGAATTAATTTTCGTGGTTCTGATTCATATGGACAAAAATTTTACTATTAGTATTTAAACAACAATATGAAACATTGCCTTATCAAAATTTAGAATTAGGATTAAATGCTGCTTTAAATCTATTCAATTATATTGATGGAAATCGAGCTATTGCATTAGGTGCAAGTTATGGAGGTTACATGATTGATTGGATTGCTGGACATACACAAATGAATCAACGTTTTCAAGCATTTGTTAATTATCATGGAATATTTGATGTGAGACAAATGGTTTATTCAACAGATGAATTATGGTTTATTGAATATGATATTGGTCAATTTACGCAATATGAAAATCCTCAAGCATATGAAATATTTAATCCAATTAATTACATTTCTGATTGAACTAAACCAATGTTAGTTATTCATGGTGCTTATGATTATCGTGTACCAGATATTCAAGGTATTAGTACATTTACAATATTACAACGGCGTGGAATTCCAAGTAAATTAATCTTCTTTCCAAATGAAAATCATTGAGTAGTCAATCCATTTAATTCAGTAATTTGGTATCAAAAAGTTCTATATTGAATGAATCAATGGACAAAATAGAAATTTAAAAAAACTATATATCCCAGGAGATTCAATCCGATCAGTGGATCCGATCGTTTCCGGCATCGGATCCTATGGATTCCGTTGCTTTTCCGTGGGCTCCGTTGAATTCCGACGATTTCCTAACTAACGGATTCCGGTCCAGTTTCCACCGGAAAAATTCCGTTAAGTTCCGCTAAATTTCGACCGGGAATTCGTCGGAAACCGACGGAATCGATCGGAAAAGGTCCGACGAAATCTGGACCGGAATCCGTTAGTTAGGAAATCGTCGGAATTCAACGGAACTGATCGATTCCGACGTACCCTGATTCTCCTGGGATTCTTTGTTTACTTATTTAAAATAATTTTCTGTCATTGTTGATATATTTTCACCACGAACAAAATAGAGTACGAGAAATACTTATAGTATCCGATGTTCTGTGACTGGAATCGTTTGATACTAAAGCACAGCTAAAAATAGGAACGATATTAAAATAAGCGATTGGTTCAATATTTCCACAGTTTCTTCCCAAAATGATATCATACCAAGCATTAGAGTCCTGCAGGTCAACCTTGTCCTACCCTACCCTACCCTGCCCTGCAGGGCAGGGTAGGGTAAGGTTACAAAACAAAAATATTTAGGGTATAAGTAGGGTATGGTTCATACAAATAAAAATTTTATAGAATAGAACTTAATCGATATTTCTGACATCTTTTTGATCAAGAACAGTGTAGAGAGTGATATCATAATCTAAATCGATTGAATAGAATAACAACGAACGGAAAACAATGGCCTATTGTTTAGTACTATTTTTACATAAGCTGACGAGTTCAGTCACTTTTGATTATTTGTCGAGTAAATGTGCATGTAAATTTAATGAAAAATGTCTTCGAAAGCATCTCGACGTATCATCGGCGAAAAAAGAAAGAAATATTAGATCTTTTGAAACAAGGAAAACTTATCACAACAAAGGAAGCTCCATCTTCATCAAATGGTACATTTTGGCCAAGCCTGTTAAGAATACAAAATCCAAATGGTGAGTGTACATTTGAACCATTCGTTCAATGCACCGTATGTCATCAAATCTTGGCATATGAACCAAGAAATGGAACAAGTACTATTAGTTATCATGTTCAAAATTGTATCAAAAAAACTGTTTCAAACAAGGAAATATCAATTAAAAAATATTTGAAAAAAGATGCAACCATATCTCTTGAAGACAAACAAATGATTACATTAGCATGCTCAAAGTACTGTGCTTTTGATATGCAATCATTTAATAGCGTCAATGGTAATGGTTTTCAACAATGATGTCAAGTATTAATGGATGTGGGGTATAAATACGGCGAATTAAAAGCTCCTCTACCCTATGCTACATCTCTTCTACCAGACCCGACAAATGTTTCTAGAAAAATTCATCACTTAGCAACTGAATATCGCCTTAAGTTCATTGAAAGTCTGAAAGAAGATTTTGAAAGTGTTAAACTTGTTGGTATTTCGTCTGACTACTGGAAAAATACTTATACATCCGACTACTACTTGACGGTAAATATTCATTATACAAAAGATAAAAAACCAGTTACATTTATGCTGAACACATCAATATTTATTGGCTCCAAAACTGGTGAAGCAACTGTTAGAACAATCAAAAGTATACTTAATTCATATGGTATTGATCCAGATACGATGCATATTATTTACTTAACAGACAATGGATCAAAATTTGTTAGTGGCTTGAAAAGCGAAGTGCACTTGAGATGTATATGTAAGTTGATTTAATAAATTTAAGTTTGTTATGTCTCGTTATTTTAGGCCATTGCATAAATCTTGTTTTGCAATATTCTCTTGGTGAAGCATGTCCGAAGATTAATTTATTGATAAAAGAATGTGGCGAGTTAGTAACACATTTCAAACGTTGTGAACTTAATGCTTTACTGCCAACAACACTCAAACAACAATGTGAGACCAGATGGAACTCTGCTTATGACATGCTGCATTCGATTGATTCAAATTTCAAATACGTGGAGGATTTATTGTTTATTCGAAAAGAACATACCCAGGTGAAAGAAAACGGCCCGTAAAAGGCCTGAAACGGCATAAAAACGATATAAAACGTTAAAAAACGGCGCCGTTTTCCGTCAGCTCGGAAAACGAAGAGAATAGTGTTAAAAACGATGGCCGTATTCTAGCAAAAAAACGGCCCGTAAAACGAGCTGACGGATTACGGCGAAATAGGGTGAAAATTAATGCCGTTTTATGTCGTTTTATAGCCGTTTCAGGCCGTTTCCGATGACCTTTCAGACGGCAGGATGATCCTCCTGGGTAGTTATATGAAGGCTATCATTTTAGTGATCAGTAGAATAAATGAAATGGTCAGTAAGCAAAATAATTATAAATCAGTAAAATAAATGAATGGTCAGTGAACTAAATGAATGGTCAGTAAAATAAATGAATGATCAATAAATTGAATGAATGAGCAGTAAACTATTTAAATGGTGAGTTATTAAAATAAATAGATTTCTTAATATATTTTAAAGATCAGTAAATTCAATAAAAGGGTAAGTATAAAAATCGAAGTGTGTGATAGTGTGATTCACTTCTTTTTCTTTCTTTCTGTCATTCCACTGTCGTCCAGCTGACAGCTGCAACACATATATATCTATATGTACTCTTTGTTTCTACCCTTTCTTTCGCAATCAGCTGAGTGTCAACAAGTAAAACAGATGGAGGTGATCCAAGTTGCCCAATATAAAAGTGAAACACCCGACGAAGAGATTATAGAAGAAAACCATGATATAAATGAAAAAAGAAAAAGAGGTAGACCAGNATAGTGTTAAAAACGATGGCCGTATTCTAGCAAAAAAACGGCCCGTAAAACGAGCTGACGGATTACGGCGAAATAGGGTGAAAATTAATGCCGTTTTATGTCGTTTTATAGCCGTTTCAGGCCGTTTCCGATGACCTTTCAGACGGCAGGATGATCCTCCTGGGTAGTTATATGAACTCAATCGATCAAAATTTAGTTCAAAATTTATGTGAATTATTATCCTATTTTAAGATCGCTAGTGAGCAACTGTCAGCTGATCAACAACCAACATTACATTTGGTGCTGCCATGGATAAATAAATTAAAAAGTTATTGTGAGCTAAAAACCAGTGATTCACCAGTAATAAAACAAGTGAAGAAACTAATGTTGGAACAGATACAAGAGAAAATTTGGTTAACTCAGCTACACGAAATAGCAACATTTCTTCATTCTATGACAAAGAATCTTCTCGTATGTTATGAACATCTTAAATGCAGTTCGTATTTATATGTGTTCTAAAAAGAAAGCATAGACTTAGTTTCTTTCAGGTTTGATAATAAAAAATATCTAGAGAAGCCCTTCTCAGATTGCATCTATCCCACTTGGCACGCATATCAGATTTCTAATCTGAAGAAAGATATTGATTATCTTCTCTCTTGACAAAGGGAGCTCAAAAGTTTTATTTTTTATTTTAGTCTCTTAGTCAAAATGAACGAGATGAGGTGCACAAAGCAACGCAAGAAATGTTAAAAACTGTTGGTTTAGTTTAATTACAACAATTATCAACAATGTGTACGAGCAAGGTGGTGGAAAAAAATGGAAAAAGAAACAAACAATGTGAAATTTCACAAAGTGATATTTTATTGGAATTTGCTCATGTAGATGAACAAGAATCGGATGACGATGATAATTACGATGAAGTCCAATGTTATGCAAAAGCAAAACTAAGTTTTGCTAAAGATGAACCAGTATTAGAATGGTGGGACAAGTGGCCATTGAACTATCCCAAACTTAGTACACTAGTGAAATGGCTATTAGGTATTCCTGCTGGTTCTGGCACAAGTGAACGCATTTTTAGTGCAAGCGGGCGAGTTTTGGAAGAGAGAAGACAAAATTTAAGTGGTGATGTTGTAAATGACATTTTATTTTTAAGAAACTTTCGAAATATTTATTAATTTGTATTTGATTCTCGTTGAAAATCAATAAAATATATTGAAACAAAGCGAAGAAAAACTTCATGCTGACTTTTACTTGGACCTGAAACTCAAAGGATATGATAGGGTGTAAAACAAAAAATCTCTGTGATAGGGTAGGGTAAGGGTACAAAGCCCCTAGGGCAGGATAGGACAAGGTTACGAAGTCTATAGGGCAGGGTAGGGCTAGGGTAAGACCGTCGTAGGACAAGGGTACGAAGTTTTACGATAGGGCAGGGTTAGGGTACAAACAAGTCTTAACCTGCAGGACTCTACCAAGCATATATGCTTGGATTGGTACCGGTATAGTAAACTAGGCTATTGTTACATCTATTTCCTCAGTTAAATAAAAGAGTCAAATTGTAATCAACGGTTGTATACCTCATCGCCGAAACAAACATTATCGAAAAACAAGATCGCCGAAATGAATATTATCGAAATAGAGATTGTCAATATTAACATCATAATTTCTTATCAATGAGCATTTCGATAATCTTCGATTCGGCGATCTTCATTTCGACAATGTGATTTTTGGCGAAGAGGGTATTTACCATTACGGATATACCAAAAATACATGAAAAAACAAATAATTAATCTTTTTATGTCTGTTTAATAATAAATATTGAACTATTGGTTCCATCTCTTTGATTTTCATTCCAATTGTCAGATGTTCTAATTGAGAAAATAAATCAATAGTCAATTTGATTTTTTCTAATGTACAATCATGATGAACTGTGAACGTTTTAATTTTATTTGTTTCTAAACCCCTCCCCCTGCAATAAAAGACCCCTGGTCTTCTATTATGTTGCAGCGTAAAAATTTTCTAGGGGGGTCTTGTATTAAGAACCGCATTTTTTTCTAATATCTAATTAAAAAGGTTTTCCGGAAAACTAAGGTGATTTTCAGGATTTTCAGGGTTTTAAGGGTGGCATTATAATTGTGAACACATTCTCTTGATATTTACAGCTTAAAATGCTAAGAATCGGGCATATTTTGATGAAAAAACGCTAATTAAAGTTCGTAATTAGCAAAAAATTAATTAATTAAAGCGGGTCTTCTATTATGTCGGACAAACTTTTTCTTCAGGGGGTCTTCTAATATGGGGGGGGGGGGGGGGGGGNGGGGTTAATACATATTGAAAAGCATAATTGTTTCTAAATAAGTTTAGATTAACGTCTTGTAGAGATAAGAAATCACTAATAAATGTATGTAAATGAGGTGTAAAATATAGTATGTCAATAAAGTTGTGAAAAGGAAAATCAAAATGTTTTACAGTTAACTTAGTAAGTTGATGTAAAGGAATAATACGATTGAGTGTGTGCACCAATGAATCATCTAGTTTTTCTACACAATTGTTAATTGTCAATTCAGTAACATTTGGAAAATAATTGGCAGGATTTTTATTTGCTTTTGTACTACAAATGTGAACATATTTAACTGAATTAAAATTTGTTTCTTGAAGATATGGACAAACTTCTTTATCTAATTGCCAATAAAATGTAAAATCTTTTCGTCTAGAAAAAAAACCAAGTTAATGTTAATCTGTTTCTGCGAACTACTAGAACTTCGTCAATAAGATTTTCGCAAATCAGACTCTCGCGAGCTAGGTATCTGACAGCTCTATATCGTTTAATTGAGTTAGCTATATATCGTTCTGCTCTCTAGAAATTTCAATTTATCCTACCCATTAGGTTTGTGACACCTCCATTTTAGATCATCTAAGCTAAAATGCTATTGTAAAAACACTACTGGCAGAATGGCACCCACGGTTAAGCACTGTGACTCACTTGAACAGAGTTGGTCATGAAATCCACTCATAAAAGTCGGTGGTCGGTGGAATCAGCACTCATAGAAACGAGATAATCGTAGTTAGTTTGAGTCAGCTCCCACGATTCAATCAACTGTCATACATCTATCATGAACTCACCCGTTGGACATTGCTCAATTGACAAAATTTAGCTGAGATTTTGTCAACGCTTGCCTAGGTGTACATCAACTGATCAATGATCGCCAATATTAGCGCAAGCCTACCGAACTTGAATTGCTTTGAGGTGTTGACTAAAGAGTTTTGTATTGCCTGCACTTATACTGTTCTATGCGAACTGGCGCATCTCTACTAAGATGTATAATCAATAATGTTGAAAGTCAAGAACAGTCTCGCTACACTAAAAAAAAAGGTTCCACGTGGAACTTGATTTGCAACGAAATCGAAACCTTCTTAGAGGTTTCGTATAGTCCTAAGATGCTTTCAAAAGACTTTTAAAGAGCCTAGGATATTCGTATCCTGCAGATCTCTCACTCTCGCCAACCCATTGACGAAATTCTTACTGATGAAGAATAGACAATTCATTTTTTACCGATATGGTTGAGCTGAATAAAAAACTCCACTATTTAAACGTTCACGCTAATTATGTTGATGAGTAAAAAACTATTGTTTTGTAATCCAAAATGGCGATGTAAATCGATCGATCAAATTATGGTATGTTAATCCATTTACTGATCCAAAACCATCATAATGTATATCAAAAACACGTAAACTCGGCATATAAGATGTTATTAAATTTTCCCATTGTTTTGCATCTAAATATGCTGCATCATAATGTGTTGAAATTCGTAAAACTTCAACATAACGAAAGAAATATTGTGCAATTTTTTCAAATTTATTAAATTTAATCAAATTAAGTTTGAGTGAAACATGTTTCAAACTTTTTAATAATCGAATAGGACATGATTCATTATCTTCATAACGAGAATAAACAAGACAATCAATTGATAAACGACGTAGTTTTGGAAAGCAATATAATAAACTATTCAATGAACCATATGAAAAGCGAGCATCGATGATAAGATGTTCAACTGAACTATAATCACATTCATTGAAATAATTAGGTAATGGGTCATCATCGATTTTAATTTGATATTTAATTTTGCAATATTTTAATTTCGATAGACGAACTATTTTAGAAAAAATATCAGTTGCATTTTCAACATATTCAGCAGGATTAAGAACTAATGTATGCAAGTTAGGTAAGAACATCAATTCAAGGAAAATTTTGTAGAGATTTTTTGCAGTGATATTATCAAGAATTAATGTTTCAAGACGAACGAAATCCGACATAATACAAGGTGATGATAATATGATATCAGCAGTAAATGGATTTGATAAACAAAGTAGATTAATTCGATGTTTATTCGGGATAATCATATTTTCATAATAACGTTCAAAATTTGATTTCGAGACATTTGGAGTATTAATTTTAATTGGGATAGTTGAAGAAAGAAGTAAATCCTGAAATCGTTTGTTAATATCAAAGAATCCATTATAAACATAATAAAAATCCAGATATTCAAATATTTGATAAAGAATTTCGTTTGCCAAATTTTCAAAAAGAGATCTAGATGAAATTAAAAAATGTGAAGGATTACAAAATAAATTAGACTTTCAGATAACTGACTTGATTAATTTAATATTTTTATTTTTATCATAGTCAAAGTTTGTATCATCCCTTGGTCGTATTGTTTGTTCCATGTCTAGAAAATAAACAAGCGATGTGATCTGCTGAAAAAGAAAACGTGCGTGTTGGGATAACATTCGGCCTAGACATATAGAGAAAAGAAAGAATAAAAATGCTCGTATGTGAATCATTATAAGAAGGCATGGAGTTCAATATATAATTACTAAGAAAATAAATTACAAGATATTCATTTATCATCAATTTTTTGTAAATATCCATGTTTCCGGTTGCGTAGAAACTACATGTCGACTTTCTCAAAAGTCAGCAATTGAAAGAATCAATACGATGATAGACTTGTAAAATTTCTGTTTAAAAAATTCAAGAAATGCAATTATATATCAGTGATACATTATAGCAAAACAAAACTTAGTATAAGATATAGTTATGTTTGAAAAATGAACGATGAAACAGATTTTCAAATAAGAACAGACAATATCTATGTAATATTGGTGAATCCCCTTCTTCCAAAATGAAAGACCTTGGTCTTGTGGTGCGTGCTAGACATATTACGTTTTTGATGCATTCTGTTGAAACCAATTTTTTATTCATTAGTAATAAAAAGTTTTAAAAAGCTATGAGAATTATTTAGTAATTTTGACTAGTGCTTTTGTTAACAATTTTAACAATAAACACCGTTGTCGAATATAACTAGGCTACAAATAGTAATATACGGAACGATTTCTCAAAAGAACCCCAATATTCGATAAAGTGTTAATTAATATTTTCGAAAAATTAAGTCGTTTTTTGATAAATTAGTTATTTAATACGTGGCCTTCTAATAGGGATAGCGCTTTTATATGAGATGACTTTATATTCTGAGAGGATGTTTAGTGCTTTCCTCACTTGACCAATTAATTGCTTCGTGAATATTATATGTACGATACAAAATATCTTTGCGTCCTTGAGGATAAGAGTCATATGTATAAATGTCCGATTTTTAATCGATTTCCCACTTACTTCACGTTGTAATTTTTATGGCGTTCCACAAGGACGACTTCAGAACAAATTTATAGAAAAATTTTCGAGGCTGACGTTAATTTTAGAAAATGATATTTTATGTTACGATTGCTTTGAGGCACTTTAATCTTTATTTTTCTTATAGAATTTCGGCTTTATTGCTTAATACATATAGAATATGTTTTAGAAACAAACCTTCCTTGATGGTTCTAACTTTTGCAAAAAATGCTCAGTTTACAAATATGATGGATAATCTAATCCTAGCCGAGCCTGTTTTAGGAACAGGCTTCGTAGTAGCCCTATATTTCCTATATCTCGCGAGGCCCTCCTATAATTTCCTATTTTCGAGTAATTTTCCCTATAATTCCTATATATCTGAAAAAAGTTAAGAAATTTCACTAAAAAATCTTTTTGAACGCTATATTGATGATTCAGATAAGTCCAAACGCATATATACATGCTCTCGTTACGTCTATAAAGAAAAAGAATGAGAGCTAGTGACACTATGTCTATGAGTTATATCTATCGACATATCTATTATGAGATTGCTCTTTGTGTTTATATTGTCATTGATAGATGACTGATGTATGTACTTTGTGCAATTTTGCACAAGACTATGGAATTTTATCATAAATCAGATGTGAATTTCATTTTGCAAAGTGTAAAATAATGTGTTTATCTAGGCTTGTTTTTTTAATTTTCTTTACTGTGCAATATCAATTCATGCCCACATATACTGAAGGCAATTAAGAAGAAGGATAGTCTTGATATTGAGAAAACTACTATATAGATTGATGGTGGTAATAATATAAGTAAGTTATCAGTGAGCAACTATTGAAAGGAAAAGAAAATCTGCATTTAATAAACAGCAAATGATGAAGAAACAAAACTATAGCTGATTCAAATACTAATCGTAAGTAAAACAATTTTCTATTCGTAATTTATGTATTTCTACATATTATTTATGCAGTTGTTTATTTATTTAAAGAGAATAACCACAGAGCAAGCTTTACATATTGTTTATATAAAAAATTTTAAACGCGTTTTTCTATACTTTTTTCTTATGTTTCTATCTTATATTATTTTCATAAAGATAAAAGTTAGTAATTTTGTTAATAAATGAAATACCTGCATTATTTTGTTATAGTTTGCTTTTTTCCGTATCAAATTTCCTTATCTTGAATATCCCACCATAACTAAATCTGCTATCTAAGGTATTTTACTAAAAAAACTTATCGTATATATTTCCTAAATCGTTCTAGCAATCTTATAAAAATTCTGTAGTCAAAATCTTATCGTACCTATATCTTACACTCAGGTCACTAAGAAGTCTGTTCATGAATCATCCGAATCGGATGTGGTTTGATACAGTACCCTTAATCGACTCAACTTTTTGTTTTATGCATTACTCTAAAACGTTTACTTGTTGCAAAAGTACTAGCGTTCTCGTGAGACTAGATTGTTAATCAAATTTAATTATCTCGTTTTTTCATATTGATTGTTCAGTAGTATGATTGAATAGAAAAAAATCGCAAGTAATTATCGACAGTATCAAAATCGAGAAATAAACTACTTGTTGATTTTCCATTGCTTGAATTATAAAATTCGAGAGTTTTGCAAGTAAAAGAGGTAACAAAATATTCAGCTTTTGTAAATACTACAAGCATTGATCAGAAGTCTTGATATTTTGAGCGAAATTTGCGAATAATCCGTTTGTTACAAGTAAAGTTATTCTAAAGAATTATATGTAAGATCTCTCTTAGTTATCCACGAGTAATTATATAATACATCTACTTTAATTTATAAAAAAACAGATAATTTAGACGAATACGTTAATCTGTATTTTGAGTAAGAACATTTTTTGTGGTATAAAAACCTACCAACATCCAGACAAACATATCCTGATACCATACTCGAAAGTAAATTGCTTAAATTGGGTTTTCTCAAGATAATTTTTATGAATACAGCATAGTTTAATGTACTTGAAACGTAATAAAAGCACGATGAATAAAAAAAGGTTTATCTTAACCAATAAACAAATATGTTGTCATACAGTGCTTTTTTTAAATTTCTAACAGGTTTTCTACAGTAGTAATCCATAATTAGAGTATTACATTTATCATAGTTTTAATTGAGTGAAAGAAATCATTTTCAACGGTGAAAAATAGTACATGGAATAATGTGTGAATTGCAGAAGATGTGTACAGCGCCTGAAAATAGATATAGGGGCGCGGGGGGGGGGGGGGGGNGCATAAAAGCCGACGTAAGTTTGAAGGTATTAACCGTGGCAATCACCGCTCGATGCTTACAGGACAATATTTTTACTGATTTTTTCATTGATTTGTTGAACTAGTGTTGCTGATTAAATAATATCTAATTTGTTAACACTTACGTATGAACGATGTAAACGTTGATATTGATCTAATATTGATTTCATATTAATTATTTCTAGAAATGATTTTGATTAATTAACACGGAAAAAAATCTTAATATATATTGTTTCAATTAAAAATTATAAAGGTGAAATAATAAAACTAACGACATCTCATAAAGATGATCTTGTTAACAATTTGATCCAATGCCTTCGGCTTCATCACCTATAAGTTGCACTTTAAAAAATAAAGATTCCTAACTAAACTCTATGCAAAAAATATTTATTTTCATTATGAAAAAAGGAGCAAAAGTAAGCTGTTTAACAATAAAGCCAATTACCATTAAAATGTTCACCTGTTTGGACTGAACCAATAATATGGGATAGTCCCAGCAATTTTTGAGACATTTTCCAACAATCCCCTGCGTCGATTATGATTTCGACAAGTGACAAATGAGTGAAATATTAATGTATACTTTATCTCCAGCAATCTTGAGTCTGTGTATGAGTATGTGTAGCTCTACTTCCCACTATAACCTACACACCAAAAACAAGAGTTTATGTATATATCACATATATTTATCTATCTTCACAATGAAAAGTAACAACAGAAAAGTATAAAAAATATAAAATCTTGAGGGTGCTCAATTTGTATTGATCAAAGAAAGCTAACTAATTTTGAATTGAGTTTTCTGCGAAAAACACAAGCAGTAAAATAATATAAATAATTAACTAACTATTTCAATTATTAGCTTCACATTTATATGTTCTATTTTGGAATATTCACAATAATGTAATTTCTGTTAGATATTAATGAACAAAATTCCATCATTTTTATTGTGTTTGTGTGAGTCTGTGTGAAATATTATATTTTCCTTCTTTCTACACGTGACGTCATCGATGTCATTATATATAAAAGAATGACTAGCAATGAAAAGCAATGAAAATAATGTTAGAGATAAAGGAAAGAGAACAGAATAAATGTTCTTTTATAAACTAATTAATCTGTTCTTCATTGATATAATATTTTTTTCAGCGAGATCATCCATACAGTTTATTGAATGACACCGACGTACACAAATAAGCAATGAACGTCTATATATATACATGTTATATATGCATCATAGGAAAAGAATTAGTCGCAATCAATATGAATCAGTGCAACATTAATTTTCTTGATCTTCCTACTGAAATATTACATGTCATTTTAAAAATGCTTGATAATATGGATGTTCTTTATTCATTATTTGATGTTAATAATCAACGACTTAGCAACATAATACAAGAAAATACTTTCACTAATACTCTCAATTTTGTATTAATAACATTAACTGATGATATTTTATCGATTTCTGATCCAATACTTGATCGATTCTGCATAAATATATTGCCAAGAATTCATTATAATGTTAAATCTCTTATTCTTAATTCATTATCTATGGAACGCATTCTTTCTGCTGCTGATTATCCTAATTTGAGTGAACTTAAAATCTTCAATTTTAATGGTAAAATTGCTTCACGTTATTTTACAGGTAAATAACTTATAACGGGTGGGCCATAAATAATGATGGTCTCCGTATTTCTGGAATATCTCCGCCATTTTTCATTCGTTCGATCTAATTTTTTTTTGAACGATGCGTCATTCGATTC
>OENM01000421.1:37458-87727 GCA_900239745.1 Rotaria magnacalcarata | reverse complement strand
TCAAATGATAGGCCATTGACTATACTATTAATGGTGAAAAAGGTTTTGTTACAGCTCTTATTGTTCTTGATGAAATGAAAATTTACTGAAAATTGTCGAAGTACAAACAATCCGACCCCGTCTAATTTCGAGTGCATATATCTCCAGAAGAGATTATCCGTTTGAGCTGAAAATCTCAGTTTCTTCCTAACTTTGTCGGGACTACCTACTATAACAATATGAGCAAATCGGTGAGATCGATTGAGCAACCTTTTGCTGTATCTGGTCGTGGCTTACGTGCAATGCCTGCTATATACTCATGATAGCTTGTACTATATAATAATCAAATTTTTCTTCTTTTTTTATCAAGTATAAATTCCATCAGATTATTTTAAATATGACCAGATAATTCATTTATTGTCTCTATTATTTGCAAGATTGAAGTACATTTGTGTTTCGCACTCGATTGGAATATTCTGAAAACAAATAGAATATTAGAAAGTTATATATGATTGATTGCATCTCTATGATTAATCCTATGAAGACAAATGTTGCTCTTGTTTTCTGTGCTGGGAGAAAATATGTCTAAAGATTAATTAATAATCAACGAATTGAATGTTTTTTCATATGGCATGTCAAAATAGGCAGCTTAAGTATGAAAACAAGTAATTGTTTCCATTTCATATATGATGTACTACTATTGCTTAATGCCATAGGGTAAATTTTCTGACTGATATATAAGTGACGCGAAAAGTCTTGCATTTGAGTGAAAATAAGTGTAGCACCCATGCTATTATTATAAAACTGCATACTAAATTTAGGTTCGAACGTGTTCTTTCATCGGTTGATTAAGATCTAATATTGGATCTAACATTCAATTATGTCGTCTTGTTTTTCTTCCATAAGCGATAATGATTTGAAATGCCTGCAACACTTTTATCTCTTTGTTTCTTTTCAATGCTTTCTACTATGCTTTCCTGCGTCGGTTGATATTTTTGTTTTTCTTGGGTAGTTTGTATTCTACTAGAGATACTTACATTTCGGAGCTTTGAAACAGTAAAGTAAACATCATTACCATGGGTAGTCGTGACGCTACGTCTTCATTTCGTGACTGATCAGTTCCTAGAAATAATATAAATTAATTGATTCTGTTTTCCGATGCTGTCTATTAGCTTCGAAAACAAAACAAAACCAAATCATTTTCTTCATTTCAAAAACAAAATGAAGTTGGTTATCAGCAATGTTATTATTAATACAACAACGGATAATCGACTGGCGCATCGAAATTTTCAAAATTCTATAGTAAACTCTTTTTTTTCTGAATAAATTAGATACTCATATCAATTGTAAAATTTCAAATGAAATTTGAGTTGACTGTGCAGAAAACTTATTCCTCAGAATTTGTTCTATTTTAAAAATTAGCATTACGGTTAGATGATGTTAAGATAATATGAGATAGTAGTTTCTCATCGGCTACAAATACTATCTATAGAAAAATTATATGCTTTGCAAATTGATGGATAGTTCTATTTTCCTACTAGCATTTAATCGAATAAATGTCTTTCATTCTGAAAACAAAAATAATAAATCTTTCTTTTTCTTTTTATTAGATGTCTTGTTTCTAGTTAAAACAAATTTTTGTTACTCGTGATGGATTTTGTTTTACCATTAAAGTACTAGACTATATTAGGAAAGAAAAAATAAAACTTACTTTGATTAAAAAAGATTGTTTTGCTTTGTTAGATTGATGAGACAAGTGCTATTTGATGCGTCATGCACCGGTACATATTATTCTCTACTGCTTCGTGCACATTTTGTAAGGCAATTTATGATTTCCAGAATTAATAAACGTCCATATGGTTTCGTATCGCTGCTCTAGACCTTGTTGTTCGATGTACACTTTCATAGATGTGTATTTTGCATTATTGAAGGTTCGCTAGATGCTATCGATGGAAATATGTTAAGCAATATCCTATGTCAATATTCTATGTTAATTATCGCTAAGGTTGACTAGAAAAATGCCTTATCTCTTTCTAATTTATTTATATAATTAGAGTCTATTGAAGAGTTTAATGTTCTTAGGCGAATGAGCACATCACTATTAGTTTTGATGCTAAATAAAACAGAAAATAACTCGTAGAGAAACTAAATAATTAAAAAGATTAATATAGTTATAGCATGCAAATTTTACGAAAAAAATATAGGAATTGACAGATGAGTGAATACAAATATTCGATAGAAAATGGAAAGAAAGAATCGACAGAAAAAAGTCGTTTGAAAGAATAAGAACCAAGTTGGATATGAAAGAAAGAAAAAATAATTCATCTATCAGTAATCATATAGACTCGTGATAAGGTTACAGAAAGGACCGCAATGATAATGATAACTCGAGATCATAACCTCAAATGTATGGAATGAGATTTTTATCGATATTTTACAGTCATAACTAAGATATTACTTAGTCAGGAGCGCGACTTTCGGATCGTTATATAGACTTGATCATGAGATTTGTATCTAGTCTTTTAATTTTTAATCCATTTTAAGGAGCATATTGAAATTTAAAAAAAAAAAGAATTCCATGAACCTGTTCAATACTTTCCACTATTATCATTTAAATATTATTCTCGTTTCCTGTGGCCCTTGGTTTTCTTCTTTAATTTACATATACCAAATTTATCATTTTATCTGCGGGTTATCTATACTATTTATACTTGTAGTAAATAGACTAAGATTATTATCGTAACGTTTTCTTTGCTTTGCTTCATGAACTACTACTACAATTAGGTACGATAGTGACATGTGTTTAACATTAGACAGAAAATCAAATTCTATTATTTTACATCATAAAAAGAATATAATTTGCATTGAATGTACAAATCGATTCTTGTTTCTCTTTCATACGAAGAGAGACAAGAGATAGTTAACGCAATAGCATCCGTATAATCATCATAAATGTATACGCGAAGAACATTAAGTATAGGTTTTAAGAGTAGATAGAAAATAATTTATGACTGTGCAAGAAATAAAAACATATTTCTATGATTATACAAACATGTGCAAATTAATTTTTCACGTTGACATCGGTCGCCTATAAAAACTTTCGTCACAATACGGATTTTCGTTTCTAGTCTATCATGAGTAACATTTCGTCCAATACAACAGCGTCCTATTATCTATGGTCGACCGATAAAAAAATTCGAATATTTATATTAACAATTATAATATGTATAACTTTAATTGGCAATAGTTATATTATATTTAAATTACTCTACAATCGTCGACATCGAACACGTTTACAATTGTTTATACTTAATTTAGCTATTGGAGATTTAACAATATGTTTATGTACAATGACATCTGAATTATTTCTTTTAATTTTTGATCAACAATGGATTTTAGGAAATGTTGCATGTAAATTAACACTCTATATTCAAGTGGTTACACTTGCTTCAACGACATTTATTAATGTTGCGATGACTTATGATCGGTAAGGAAATAGTTTCATCTTCTTGTGAATGATTAGATAGTAAAATTAGATTGAACTTATTAATGAGAAATTAAGTGATAGAATTATGGTTTTTTTTTTCATGCGTCATGAAACAGGAAATTCTTTTGTTTGTCATCAAACAAAGAGAAAAAGTGTCCTGTTGACATTTTTTATGATTGTATGCTGTTGTAGACACGGAAATTATAATCAGAACGTTGTTTTCATTCAACAAGGGATTTCTTGTGTTAAGATGTATATGTGTTCTCAGAATAGAACTAATGATGATAAGAGTATTTATTTTGAACTTGAACTGTGTTGTTGATTTTTCTCTAAGTAGAATATATTGAATCATCTGGATGCATTTTTTTCTTATTTGTTGGGCACATTAATTGAAGAAGAAAAAATATTCAATTGGTGCCTAGCTGACAATGACATATTAATAAAGCTCAGCATGTTCGTTTTTTAAATAAATCTCTAATGGAATATTGCTTATAGTTTATTTAATATACGATGAGAATTTGAATGTATATAAGGACGGCATTTTTAGAAATCCTAGTAAGAAAATTTGTGACGATTTCATCTTATGTAAATGCCTATTTATACAAAAGCTTTATAGTATAATGCTCCTTCAGGATGAAACAAAGAAAAAAAAGTACTTTTGAGATTTTCACAGATCGTAACTAGATAATGATAGATATAAATCATGGGTATTGTTTTTATGGAACCAATGAAGTTTATATTATAATTCAATTCATCGAGAATATTTTTCTATGAAAATGTTTGTCATATAAATTGACACAACCAATCAGTAGCTCGGAGTTTTTGTTACTCAATCACAATGAAGCTGATTTTAGAAATAATTTCATGGATCGCATATTATATTGTATTTCCACATGTTCATATGGATAGAATTTTGTTTGTTTTTCACCACCATAAATAAGGACTTTTAAGTGCTTTATGTTTTCTTCTCATATAAAAGATAAAAAGCTTTTAATCGCTTTTAATAGATATAATTGATCTCACTATTGCAGATTAATGTACGTTTAGTGCAAAGCGCTTTAGTTTTATTGATAGACAAACTTGAAAACAGCTGATCGTGAAATTTCAATTATTCGTTATCCTTTAAAAAAAAGAAAATTACAATTTGTTTTAGAACCAATCTAAATTTTTCTACAAAGCGATGAAACTCCTCAAAAATTTGTCTGAAAATTGATAAAAAATCATGTTCTACAACGGTTAAGAAAATATCGAAGCAAAATTTCGTGTTTATCCTATCCTAAGTCGTCTTTTTTTAAATCTATAAGATTAAGTATCATTTTATCAACTAATTTTATTGCTCCATATTGATTTCACATAATTTGTAAGAACTTAATGACTATTTTTCAAGCGTATCGTACTTGAGTAGTTGTAATGACATTAGACATATGATTTCATCACTTCATTAAACAAATCTAAACAGCTTGTCAAACTTTGATACTCATGATCTATGGTAGAAAATTCTAACATATGCGTGCCGGATGATCTAAGATACAACATAAAGCTCTCGTCAAAAAACAAATTTTATTACAGGTTAGAGTACTTTTTCTCTTCTAATTTAGATATGAAGCTGTTTGTTGTCCACTTCAATCTCGTATAACTTTTCTTCGTGTACGTCGTATTATACTTATATGTTGGTTAAGTTCATTGTTAACAGCTATACCTCAATTGTTTATATTTGAGCAAAGTTTTATTCCAGGAAGTTCAACGAAATATCAATGTGCTAGTACAGGTTATACAGCTGAATGGCAACGTCGAATTTATTTTACCACATTTGCTTCTTATGTTCTTGTTATACCAGCTTTTTGTATGACAATATGGTATATAAAAATAATAAATGTTCTTACGTTATCAACACATACGTGGATGCCAAAAGTAGAAGACAAATCATCAACAACAACAGCATCAACCGTTTCATCTTCGGGAACATCCTTAGCGAAAGTTAAAACAGTTCACTTGGCTATGACTATTATCATCGTATTTGTGGTTTGTTGGACACCTTATATGGTTTTAACTTTAATTGAAGTCTATTCTAATCGCTATTGGCATATACCATCATGGCTTGATGGAGTTTTACAAACAATATCTTTAGCACAAAGTAGTTTCAATCCATTTATTTATATAATATTTAATCATAAAAGAAAACGTTCGTCAACGATAGTTCTTGCGCTAGCACGGCCAATTATACAAATATCTCGAATTAAAAGTCGCCGTCGAAAGTGATTTAACATCATGCTATTCTACTGCTGAAAAAATTAGTAGAATAAATCTCTAATATTTTTCAATAAGATAATGTTATTTATATGAATATTTTTATTCCTACTTTTTTAAAATGTTTACAATATCGATTTGATCGAATGAAATCTTAATATTGGAAACATATTAATGTTCAAAGAAAGAATCGAGTCAGGCAAAAACAAATGCATGTTATTCTATTTCAATTTCCAGAGCGTCATGAATTGAATACAAAAATACGAGCGTTATTACTATTATTATTATTGTGTTGTTTAGATATTTTCCATTCTAATGTGACCTTTATGTCAATCTGTTGATGGTACATAACAATTGTGGCTGTATCATATGCTGGACAATTTTGATTTCGAAACTCTACTTTTCAACTAAATATAATTTCTGATATTTAGCATTAATTTTAGATACAATATTGTTGTCCATCTCGAAATTCGTTTTTGGGTGAAATAAAACGAATTGTTTTAGTGTATATTTTTATTGTCTTGTTTACAAACAAAAATTCCAAAGAATGTATATATATATATATAATAAAAGTTATAAATAAAACTAAATTTTCATGAAATTATGTAAGTATTGAAATTAGTTTATATTTCTTCAAAATTTGTAGTTATGAGTCTGATCTCAATCAGAACTTTCAATGAAATTCTGCGCGCTCTTAAAATTCTATCTAGTAATGGCAAGACTTCGATACATAAATGGAGCTCGTTTCTTTTTTGTCTGACGCCTTAGAAAAATCAATAGCCTTCTGTTGAAATGTTTCTCATAAATAATTCTGTAGCTAATGCATATTATTTAATTGATCACTAAAATACTCTCGGAAATATTCTTCGCTTATGTAAATAAATCTATTTATAAGTAAAATACCTCCAATAGGTGCTTGATCATTTGTGTTTAATAAAATAAGTACATAATATATCGAAATGCAATCCAATAAGAAAATGAGTGAGATTCATGTAGTTATGATGTCCATCAGTATAATTGCCAGCGTCATCATATATACTCCAAGGCTCACTCAGCAAGAGGTTGATCTCATTTTAGAGTAGTATATTCATGACGTATTTCCTGTCACTTCTTTGTTCTTCATACTTGATGTATTTTTTTCTTTCTTTGTTGTCATCCATTCGTTCTTCATCATTCATGTGAGATTATCCATTCTTGGATAGTTCCTTCTTGCTACTCATTCAGTATAGATACTAGTTGGTAATCATATCCTACATTCTTACCGATAAGGCATTACCAAGAATATTATCTTTTCTCAGGCATCGATTTTATTCGCATTTATGTAAAAATCCTAAGTATTACTATCAACTAAACTCGTAAATCGTATTAAATTTGATTTTTATATGGAATCAATTTATTAGAAATAAACTACAATCCCCAGGTAAATATTAATCAAATTAATATATGTACATGGAATTTCATTAACCGAAATTTGATGTGAACAACATATTCCCAGGTCGAAGAGTACGGACCGGTTCCCACAGGAAAACACCGGAAATCAACGGAACGTGGAAGCAGTATTCCCGCCGGAAAATTTTCGGACTTTTTTCCGGCGAATTCCTGTTCTTTCCGACAGGAACTGGCCGGAAGTCATCCGGAAAATGTCCGAAAATTTTCCGGCCGGAATACTGCTTCCACGTTCCGTTGATTTCCGGTGTTTTCCTGTGGGAACCGGAGGTTTTTCCGGCTCTTTCCTGCAGGTTCCTGCAGTATCCGGTGGCCGGAGCGATCGACCTGGGTTAGCACATTTTTGAATGAATGTTTAAAAGTGAATGGGAAATGACTGATCTAAACCGTACAAAGTGTCATTCCATTAAAATTTGATTTATATAAATCATCTTGAGAAAATTTTCATCAATTTCTACAATGATTTGATCATTTGAAGTGATTGCAAATTAATTATGAGAATGTCACTGCTCAAATTACGTACATTAGCATGTTTTTCTTGTCTTGGTAGTTTCCTAGAGATGGCGTATAACTAGTTTCCTTGTTGCTATATATGTAAAATATATTTTTTGATTCGTCAGCAGAGTTCGCTATATGACGAATCTAGTATATGGGAAAATCTGATAGAGGATGAGAGTTTTTCATATAATGGTTAGCCTAACAATCGTCATATAAAAAGCGTCATCATATGAACTCGAACGTACATACAAATAAACACTCAGAATTGATGCAAATCGATCGGGGATTATCAAAAACATTTTTCAGCGATAATATTAATTACATACAAATATTTCTAGTTGTCGTCGAATAATAATTTCAAAAATTAAGATGATCTTCTTGATTGGCAAAAATGACGCTAATGGCCAACAATACAAACAATATAAATATTAATACAACGACGAATAGTCGACCAAGTACCACACCATTACCTCATCGAGATCTTCTACATCCTAAAGTAAGTTTTTTTCAATAAATAAATAATATATATAAATATGAATTGTGAGATTTTTAAATTGAATATTTATTTAAATCAATCTTAAATATTAATTAGTTCTAGTTCATAGATTTCCCTAATGTTCTGTCAAATAATAATAATAATAATAATATTTGTTTTCTTTAAATAAATATTATTCCTTAAAAAATTTATCTTTTTGTAGAAATCAACTTTGAGATTGGGTGGTGTTGGTACGACACAAGATAATAGTTTTTCATCGGATTCAAATAGTATTTATCGACAAGTAAGTGTGCAATGTATTGAGTGATTGTTGTATAGTTTTTATTTACATTGAATTGAATGAATCAATTTGCTTGAGGTAAAAACTAATCGATTCTTTTTTGTGTTTAATTAAAAACAATATTTTTTTTATTAAGATTGATTCGTTTTCCAATTATTCTACACGAGAATATTAAGCAGGAAACGTTTTTTCTATGATAAGAGGAGATTGTTTGCGTTGCTAGATTGATGAGACGAGTAGAGTTTGATGCGGTATGCATCTTTCCATGGTATATTCCTCGTTCTCTACTGCCTCTGTATATTTACGAACCAAATCATGATTTTCTGGCGTTTTTTAGCTCCTTTTTCTCTATTATATGCGTCTACAGGCTTAAAAAGCGTCCGCGTACGTGTTCGTTCCTTTCCGCAGCCTCTTTACTTGACTCATGCTACCATAGACACCTATTTTACCATAATCAAGAATCCGCTAGGATAGATAACAGAACGAGTAAAAAGAAAAAAAATGTCATCGGCAATATTCGCTTACAGCCATTGTCAGATTTAGGCAGAAGAATGCTTCCGTTTCGTACTTTCTCCTTATGTCTTGGACTTTTTTCTCCTTTATTTTCTTCTTCTTCTTTTTCATAATCAACTATACGTAGCAGTACAATAAACAATTTTTCCTCGTTTCTGTACATATACTCGGTAAGATTCCGTTTGTCGTACAGTCGATAGAGAAATAGATGTTGGCGTCTGTTGTTATATTAATTCAAAATTATTATCATCATCTAACACTAACAATTTAATTATGATTAGAATTTAAAACAACGTAAAAACATTCACCGGAATGCTTTTATTCTTGTGATATATATATATAAATATATGAGTGTAAGAGATAATCCAAAATGCTTATGTCATCTATGCGAAATATCAAACAACATTCAGCTGATAGTGCTTATTCGACAACAACTGCTGTAAGTCTTCTAATTATTTTTCTTTGTCATAAGTAGATATTTAAAATTAACAAAAAAAAAATTTGTTCTTCTCAAATAAATCTTAGATTAATTGAGTCGCTAAAGATTACAGGAAATTTGTAGTATACATACAGTTGTATTTCATATAGTTTTCTTGTCATACTAATAAAGTAAAAATGAGTTCTATTATAAAGAATTACTTGAGATCGAAAAAAAAGAAAAAAGAACAAATGATCTATGTTTTATTCAACTTATTCAATATATCAAAACAGTTGGTGCCAAGAATTCTTTTTTTTCTTCTTTGAAAAAAGAATCTAACCAGAAAAGAACGTCGAATGATGTCGTCAATACACCATCGTATTTTTTTTGCTTTCTCTTCCTTCTATAGTATGATGATCGATATTGACATCATCACCAGGTTGTTGCTTTTGTCCTATCGAGAGACTCATTGACTAGTATAAAAAAAACGCAGTTCTCATCTAATTGAAGATTTCTGTTCTGTTATACCATCTGTTACCGTTGTTCGAGCAAAAAAAACGCGAGAGAGAGAGTGAGAGAGAAACATTGCTGTTTTGATAAATGTCAGATCGTCGTCGTTGTCGTTCTTCTCCTTCACGCTTTCGCTTAGCCCAACATCGATTTCTCGATGACAACAACCGATATTCCGGTAGTACTAATTCCCTTCATCAACAATTGTTATTACAAGCAGAGAAAATCGTACGTAAAATTATAGAAGTAAATAACGAGAACAAAAATAATAATCTATTGGTAATGGATCAACGGATAATCATTCGTATCCTATGGATAACAACAAAAATGAATAATAGATTTGACAAACAGACGCGCTTGGATACAGATTAATGTAAGACCAGATGCATAAAAAGTAAAAATAATAATAATAATAAAGCTAGATACATAATGCTAATCAAAGACAAATCAGATAGAGATGCATAAAATAAAATGACAACTCTTAGTTTTCCATTAGCGGTCGATCGACTAATACTGGTCTGTATATTAAGTTTAATTTGTTTCTTTTTTAAAAAGAATTTCTATTATTTTTGACATCAGATGTTTTTTTATCGAACGATCCATTAGATATTATCATCAATTGTCGAATGCTTTCTGTTTTTAAGTATTGATTGAGAAATAGATTTTCGAAAGATGTCCATTATAAATATGACAGATATTCTATAAGCAAATGAATTGATCCATAAGATTGATTTAATAGATATTTATTTTATTTTTCCGATAATATACTTATATTTGTTAAATTTGACTTTCTTTTGTAGGGCTCAGCTGAATCAAATTATAGTCAACAATCATCAGAAAGTTTAGATGGTGAAACAGTTGAAAGAGAACGAGAACGAGAACCAAAAGTACCAACCACCACAAGTGGTCTATCATCAATCAAACCTCGTGATCAAACACGGTCAGCAACGGATGCACTTGAACGATGCAAAACAAAACCTGTTGCTTTTGCTGTTCGAACAAATATTGAATATATACCATCACCAGATGATCTTTGCCCTATTTCCAAAGCAGCTATTGCTTTTCAACCAAAAGAATTTCTACATATAAAAGATGTAGGAATAACAATACAGAAAGAAATCGATATTCGATAATCAGTTTTTGTTTTCTAATATTTAGAAATTTAACAATGATTGGTGGATTGGTCGAATAGTTAAAGTTGATGCTCCACTTGGTTTCATTCCAAGTCCAGCTAAATTAGAAATGATTCGTATACAATCAAATAGAAAAAATAAAAATCAACCACAATCATTATCAAATACAATACCACGTATCAAAGCATCGACACAAAGTAAATACTAAATTTTTATTGTTCCTCTAGGAGAAAATAACACTCACTTCTCTTTTCCTAGGCCTTGATGCTATTGATCAGAATATTCCTGGATTTGGTGATGATACATTAGGCAATGATGATGATGGTGATAGTCTTACAAAATCAAAATTAAATATTAATACTACTAAAGATAAAAAGAAACCATTTTTCAAAAAGGTAAAATTAAATAGAAAATTACATAAAAAAAGAAGAATATATGGTACAGAACTATGTGTAAGAATATGTAGCATTAATAAATCTCCTGTGAATAACAGCAGTAGATACATTGCATTTCACAGTTTGAATACCGTTGGGATTATACTAACATTTTAATTTTTTATTAACTAGAACTGCACTTCGTAAAATACAATTACTAAGAATAGTCGAAGAAATCAAACGTTTTTTTTTCTTCTCTCTTAGCTAAATGTGACCTACAAAAACGTCTGCTTAAAGAAAAATAAGGGTTAATGTGCCCATCATACGTTCTTTGTCCTCACATAACAAATAGCATCCTTCTATTGTTACATCTAACAACTAACTGAATAGGACAACAACTAATCTCCGATGATATTTTCTAAAGATGATTGAATTACCAAATAAACTTATTATTAATCAAAAGTGATAAGAATAATATTTGAAATAGAAATTCTACGCATTTGAATATAGTCAGAAACTAATTAAACAATGGATTTTCTTCTTTTTTTGTACAGACTGTAAACATTACTCCTTATGATGTTGTACCCAATATGCGTCCTGTTGTAATTGTTGGTCCGTCTTTAAAAGGCTATGATGTAACTGATATGATGCAAAAGGCTGTTTTTGACTTTTTAAAGCATCGTTACGAAGGTCGAATAATTATAACACGTGTAGCAGCTGATATATCTCTTGCTAAACGTGGTCTTTTAAATAATCCATCGAAAATTGCACTTATTGAACGTGGTACATCATCAAGCGCTGGTGCTAACTCATCGGGAACATCATCAGGTACAGTAAGTCCCATGGGCACAAACCGTTCAACTGGTATAAAAGAAGTTCATGATGAAATCGAACGTATATTCGAATTAGCACGAAGTCTTCAACTAGTTGTACTTGATTGTGATACAATAAATCATCCAGCTCAATTACAAAAAACATCTCTAGCACCATTAATTGTTTATTTAAAAGTTGCATCACCAAAAGTTTTACAAAAATTAATTAAATCACGTGGCAAAAGCCAACATAGAAATCTTAATGTACAATTAGTTGCTGCCGATAAATTAACACAATGTTCTACAGTATGTATATAAAATAGATAGAACGGTGGGAAAAGATACTAATTTTTCTTTACTTCTCTCTAGGATATGTTTGATTTAATATTAGAACAAAATCAATTGGAAGATGCTTGTAACAGTTTAGCCAGTTTTTTGGATATTTACTGGAATGCTACACATCCAAAATTAGACGAAAGAAATGAAGTTATGCATGATTCAATACATGTGCCTCCACGTCCAACAGCCACCTTAATCACTCACATACCACAAATAATTCCTCCAGGAACAGTACCTGCTATAACAACAACAGCTGCACGCCTTCTTCCATCATCACCACTTGTGAACGATATAACACAATCGCATCTATTACCTCAACGAACACCATCACAAATGTCAACTAGTAGATACGGAACTGGAAGTACCGGAGGAGGTCTTCTTCAAAGGAGACCTTCAACAATAACTCCTGATTATTATCGACAAGCACCAACAGCACAACCACCGTTGCCACAACCACCTGTACCTGCTTATGATGACGAACGTTTTGCCCATTATGAAATGGCCAACTTTCGATAGTCATCTAGTCATTGTATATTTATTTTATATTCAATAAGTGTTGATCACTTATTTTTGAATGCAAGTTCATTCATGATCGTCATGCTGCCCTTTTCTTTTGTTCTAGTCATTGTCGATTATTTTCTTCTGGTTTCAGTGTCTAAGATTGATTCTTAGCTCTCTTTCACATTGACCGTCACTTTTTCTTGTTCTTTTTATCTCTGTGTGTATTTTTTTTTCTTTTGCAATTTGTACACGAATACACAATGACGAATTCTTTTCTCTCTTGAATGGATAATGAAGCAAAACGAGTTTTAAAAAAATCTAACATTCAACTCTCTAACCAATTATTTATGTGCGACGATGGGGAAAATGCTTTTATTTGTGAGTTTTATCATCAGAAACGAGAAAAGTATTTGAAATACTACGGAGTATTTTAAATCCGACTGTACCAATCCTTTTTTCAACTATGCTCGTATGTGTGACTCATTTATGGGGAAAAGCCACCTAAAATTTTGTATTAAAAAGCCTTTTTCAATGACAGCGTTTTTCTAGGACCCGATTTTTTTTCGGAAATTCAATAGATATTCTTGCGCTACCAATCATTTCAAGATGATCCAATTCAGAGGCTACTCTTTTACAAGAACCATTGTTTTGTTACAAGTTAACATCATGTTCTCAATTATTACATTGTCAACCATAGAAAAATAAATGACAAAGACAAATTCTATGTGAAAGGTAACGTGACACATTAGAGCTCTTGATTTGTTTTCCAAAGGAAACAACACTCAATATTTATAACAACATGTTTTTTTTATTCGCTCACTCCATAGTTGATACTTTATAATCGATAAAAATTATCCATTATCAATCAGAGCAAAAACATGAAAATAAAACGTTGAAAGATATAAGACTCCAATAATACATGATATACTATGTCATAATGGAAAAATAAATACTCCAGATATATTTTGCATGCAATGGCAACACAATAATGTATTTATGTAAAATGCTGATTAGAATTTAGTTACAATTCAAGGATAGCAGAAAAACAAACCAATAAAGATGTTGATATATAAGATATCGCAATGGATTGAAGTTTTATACAAAAAAAANAAAAAAAAGACTGTTTTTGAACTAGTTGAGTAATTGTAATGCGAAGGATAATACTTCGTGTAACCGATTAACATAAAAAAGCCATTGGAAATGTGTTTCTAGCGCGATTTAATTTGTATAAACCTTCATTGATTATGAGAAATAATATAAAAATAAAAATTCTGAGTACGCCTACATAATTACGTAAGTTATAAACCCTTTGAATTGCTCCGTAGCTGACGAAATGTTTTGATATTTTGTTTTGGTAAGAATTACATGATTCAAATATTCTTTTGAAATATATGCATTACCCAAATAAAAATAAAAAACTGGAATTTTTCCTCATCGTAATTGACGACAAAAATCGAGTGTCGACTTTTCTAAAATGTATCTTAGTATCATCTTTTAGCTTTTATTTATTTTTATTTGATATTCCACGAATCATCTCGTTCTTCTGTTGTCTCTAGTCAAAATATATTCAATAGCAATCTGCGTATAAACAGAGTTGAATTATTTTCATCGATAAAGCAGGATTTCTTTTTCTTCTTGATCATCAATTTTCCGTTAAATGCTTTACTGTTGTTACGTGCAATCCTTCCTAATCAAAGTGCATGCAGGAAACAAATTGTAAAAAAACAAGAAATAAAAGATCGGTAAAGCGCACAGAAACAGAATAGAAAGCGTCGTGATACTGGAAAATTGAATGCATATGTCATTTAATGGAAAGACAAATAGTGTAAGCAGTAGAACATTTTTTCCAATAATAACAACACATAATCGGTTTTATGTATTTGTTTGTGGTGAGTAAATGATTAGAATAATTTTAAAGCTAACAGTTTGTAGTAGGTTATAGCAGATTCAATGAGATCATACATTGATTATAAATAGATAGCCGCAGTGTATTGAACTGGAGATGTAGGGGGAAAGAAACACTGGAAAAACTTTGTTCCAGAACGAAATCTGTTACTTGGAAAAAAGCAAGTTTTCTTAACCCGTTGATATGATGAAATGAAAAAAAACAACAATCAATATCCACATTGATGTTAAACCTAAAAGATAGATCGTTTCAAGCGGCAGGATCACGTATTCGACTGTTAAGGAAACAGCTTGTTACTGATCACTAAAATTAACAAAGCTTACATAGAAAAAGTCTTGGGATATTCTTGCATGCTATGAAACGTGATTGTTGTTGCAAATACTGGTATTGAAGAAAAACAAGTTTTTTATCCTTGCCCTCTAGTAAACTCGTGTTTCTTACAAGAGATCTTAACTATGGAAGTGATTGATTTCTATAAAGATTCCTATTGATTTAATCATAGAGGATGGAAATTTCTTTTCAATATTTACTATGTTTTATGGATGCTTGAGTTATAATAATTTTATATTTGTTTTATAGTATTTTAAGTTTCCATCTTGATTGATGTGGATCACGCAAGTATTCTTAGTGCCATCTATCAAGTGACAGTAGTGATGAAACAAACTGTCAAAGATGTTAAAGCGAATGAACAACAATGCGCACGACTTGTTGAAAGAATCAATGCTATTTGTATGGCTTTGAAATCTGTGAATGATCGAGACTTGCAAAGATTAGAGCTTCGAAAATCTTTGAGTAAATTTCGCATTTGTGTTGAGGAATGTGTTGCATTTGTAAATCAGTTTGCAGATGAAAAATCGTGGTTTATTAGAGTCTTTAAAAAACAAAATTATCAAGAACAATATGAAGAGTTCAATCTTCAACTTTCTCAATGTGCCGCTGATCTCAATATCGGCATAAATTTAAAGCAGATATTCGATGCGAAACAGGATTTGAGCGATCAGATCTAAATACAATTCAAAGTAAACTTGATGAAATTGCAACGTTGATGATACAAAGACAAAATGAACAATTTCACTACATCGAAAGAATCGAACAAAATGTCAACCAACGATTCAATTCATTCAAGCATAAACTCGAACAGGATATTTTAAAAACAAAAGATCCTCTAAAAGCTCAGAAAATCATTGAAGTGGAGCAAGCGTTTCTTCATATTCCTTACTATGATTTAATACAAGAGAAACGCATCGGACAGGGTGGATTTGCTGATGTATATCGTGGAAAGTGGCTCTCTCGAAGTCAAGAAGTAGCTATTAAAGTCATTCGATTTCAACCATTAGACGACAAAGTTAAAAGTGAAATTGTCAATGAAATTTCAACGATGTATCGAATCCACTATAATCATATTCTCAACATATTTGGAGCATGCATGGAAACCGAAAAATATGCACTCGTCGTCGAATACATGTCACATGGTTCTCTTCACGATGTTCTCATGGAAAAAACAATGCAACTCACATGGCCTTATCGATACTCAGTCGCTATTCAAATGACCAAAGGTATCAATTATTTGCATAAACTTTCAAAGTCAATCATCCATCGCAACATCAAATCACTCAATATTCTTATCACAAAGAATGAAGAACATTCTCTCGTCAAAGTTGCTGACTGTGGTCTAGCTAAAATACGATACGAAACATCCCGTCAATCTTCTAATTGCCCTTCGGTCGGTACGATACCTTGGAAAGCACCCGAGCTATTGAAAATGGGAAAGCATACAGAAGCTAGTGATGTGTACGCGCTGGGTATTGTACTATGGGAACTAGCCACATGATGTGAACCATACGATGATACCGATATCTCAGTATTTTGTGCGTTCGTTCTACGAGGAGATCGATTAGATATTCCTCCAGATGTTCCTAGTTCGTTGGCAGAGCTGATTTCAAGAGCGTGGGCACAAGAATCACAAAAGAGGCCAACTTGTCAACAGCTACTTAGCTGGTTAGAAGATATCTCTACTGAAATTCTTGTCAACGAAAAACTGGAGGTAAGAAATTATAGCTTTTTTTTGATTTTCTTCACCGTTGAATTCACATGTACTTGAAGAAAAACGCACTCGTATCAGACATTTTTAAAGATAGATATCTAAAAAGTTAGGTTTTGTATTGCAATGAATCACCTATATACTTTGCATTAAATTTGGGAGTTGAATACTAGCTTCCAGAAGTAGTACTTTGGGTGGCTCAAATTCAAATGTGAAATGTATGTCTTATTTATTTTTAGGCAGCTGCCACAATTGCTACAAAGAAAGTTGAAGCAACCTCAAAGGAAACTCCCTCACCACAAAGACCTAGGAAAAGGTAGGCCTTATAATTCTTTGTCGATGATAACTTAACATTTGTCTATTAGTGCTAGTCCTATAAGATTAAATGAAAAAGAAATTGCGACAGCAACAGCATCAGGTAAGATTTGCGTAGGTCCCTAAATAGATATTGTTGAGTTAAGCTGATTTTTAGAAGTTCATGAAGTTCTCCTCAGTGAGAATTTTTTTCATATTTTTGTTTCTACACTAGTGTAAAGATTAATACTAATGTAATTTCGTAGGATAGCTCTATGCCGATAGTATAATGTAATAAACATATGGCATGCACATGAAACGTGAGCATGAGAAATAACATTTCGCGATTAGCATTGCCAATAAGCAATGTATACAAGCAAAAATAATGTGACTCCATGGTACATTCTTAGAAACAATCGAAAAACTATTGATAATCTGAGCTCACTATTTGCATATTGCTAACACTGAAAATTCAATTCTAAATACATTCAGAAATGTCCTTCTGTTTCTCGCCTCATTTGACTTTGAATCGTTTTCTAGAAATCTAATTATTTTAAGTGAAATTCTAATGATGAAACTACTATTTGATCAACTTGTTTGCATGTCAGCATTCGTGCAGAGAATCGTCACACAGAGTAAACTTTTCTTTTTTTTTTGTTGAAATAATCGACTTTTAAAGAACAACTATTCGATAAAATATTTCTTTTTTTGTATGAAGTAATCGAAGTATTAATCGAATAACATCGATGATGAGAAATTCTAGATTAATCAGTAAGTAAGAATTTCTGATTATATGTTGATGGAAGAAATCTTATCAAAAACCTCACCTAACTCTTTCGTTTCTTATAGTCGCGCCAAATATTTCTGCTAATGCTAAATGGGCAAAGAAGGGTGTGACTATTGCTGAAGGTCATGGAGAAGGTAGTGCCATGGATCAACTCAACGACCTTTTTGGTCTTTTCGTTGATGTTGATCAAACAATAATCATTGCTAACTGTGGCAATGCTCGTATCATTCAATGGAAGAACGATGATACGACGAAAGGATAAGTTGTTGCTGGTGGCAAGGGGCAAGGAAATCGATTGGATGCATTGAATGATCCAACTGACGTACTGGTCGACAAAGAAACAGATAGTCTCATTATTTGCGATCGAGGTAATAGACGAGTCGTACGATGGTCTCGTTACACTAGTACAATACAAGGAGAAATCCTTATCGACAACCTCGATTGCTATGGATTGCCGATGGACGATCAAAGATATCTTTACATTTCTGACACCAGAAAACATGAAGTGAAACGATATCAGTCGAGAGATAATAATGGCACTCTTGTGGCTGGTGGCAATAGCGAAGGTGCTAATCTTAATCAACTTAACTGCCCGATGTATCTCTTTGTCGATATAGACAACAGAATGTCTACGTGTCCGACAGAGACAATCATCGCGTAATGAAATGGAATAAAGGTGCCAAAGAAGGCATTGTCATCGCTGGAGGTCAAGGCGAAGGAAATGCTCAGGCAAAATTATGCTTTCCTCAAGGACTCTTCGTCGACACATTGGGCAATCTCTATGTGACAGACGAAGGAAACCATCGTGTGATGCGTTGGCCTCAAGGAGCGAAACGTGGCACCATAAATGTAGGCAGAAATAGTCGAGGAGTCGGAACAAATCAGTTCAACTGGCCACGTGGTTTAACTTTAGATCGATATGGCAATCTCTATGTTGTCGATTGTATGAATTGTCGTGTTCAACGATTTTCTTTTCTTTCGAATAAATCAAATTGATTGCAAAGCATTTAATTTTCGCTTGATTCATTTTATATTCGAGTGCATGTACTGTAAATATTAAGATAATTTCCTGATTCAGTTTCCAGGGACTAATTGAAAGTCCTGCTAGAGAAAACCATTGAATTTGACTCAAAACAGTTAAGCGTAATTGAAAGTAATATTTACCCTTAGACTTGACGATAATGAACTAAAAGAAAAAAAGACTCAATTAGCATACGATCATATGTAATTACAAGAACAGCTTAACTTCTGCTGTTATCTTACAATACTATTCTAATATATCTAATATATATATATATATATATATATAAACGAAGAAGAGAAAGAGACCTATTCCTATTGTCCACTTTTTTTCGTACCCATCGATATTAAAAATATAAAGAACTAAAAACTGTGAAAGAATATTACGTATATATACAGATTATGGTTTGAAGAAGAAACAAAGATTTTTATTATATGGTAGATAGAATAGTGATCGAACCATTGAGAGCAATTTTGTTTTTGAATAAGAATGGTTATTTGACATTGTTACGAGCTATTGACAACAGAAAGAGTGGAGAAAACGACAATACTTTATCGATAAGCAGATTTTTATAACATGTATTCCCTTGACGAATAAGTCCCATGATACGTTTCATTGAAAAACTTGTTCTCCAAGATCAACTTTTTGCTTAAATACATGTCATAATTCCACTTTGTTGTCTAATACGAAAAGATTAAAGTTTTATCAGTTTGCTCTATCTAATTAGTTTTCTATATTTATCCCAACGTTTTTTCTTTTCTATTGCGATACGAAAAACATAATATGTTTAAAAGCGTAAACAAATATTTGAATGTTGATTTTTGTCATTTTTAAAAACTGAATTCAAGTTCATACGAACAACACAAGAAACACGATTATGTAGTTATTGTTAAATTCTGTACGAAATCAAGCATGCGAGTAAATAACATTTATTTGACTCGATGTTTCCATATTTTTCTGAATTATTTAAAAAATAAAACTACATGATTTACAGAGAACTGTTTGAATGACTCAAATAAAAAACTAAAATGATGTGATACGAATACTTTGGAGTCATACAAAAAAAAATCTAGGCCATCTGAAGCAAAATATTTTACTGAAAAAAGTGTAGAGGAAAGTTTTGACTTACACTTTCGTTAGATCAAAGTCAAAGTAATCACTGTGCTATAAGACTTCTTGTTGAATAAAGTATTCTAATTAATAATTTTTCTCTTCTTCTGCCTGGTGATTTATCAATATGGAATGAATGTAAAATTCGAGCGTAGAGAAAAAAGTTGTCTTGTTTTCATTTTCTGTGCGAGCGGTTGGTAATTGCAGATCATTAGAGAGAAATTTGTCTAACGGGTGGTCGGAAAGTTTTGGGACAAAATGTTCGTTCACTTTTGACCCGCTTAAAAGTATCTTCGATGAATCAAAATCTATGCGTTAGAACCAGAATTTTGTGCTCTTTCCGAATATGAGCTTAGAAATTCGGTGTCAGTTTTGGTTCGAGAGTAGTGAGGGAATCTTTGAAAGACCTAAAAAATTAGCTTGGACTGCGAATAAACAGGTTTTTCTAACCCCTATAAGCCCCTTTGCGAAGATGTTAAAAATTATTGGATTCGGTAGTTTTATAGAGCGAACAATTCTCTACAAAATGTGATATTGAACTAAGATGTAGCTTTTACTCAAGGAAAGCTATACGTATTTTCCCAAGAGCTCTTTTCCACGTCAAACGCTTTTTGGTCAAAAAGTCGATTCTTCAAAAATGACGATTTGGGAAAAACGAAAATTCAGAAGCCTTATCGAAAGCCAAAAAAACTCAAATGGTACATTTTGTAGGGTAGATGTTGCTCTACAAGCTGGTATATTAATAAAGATGCCAACTTTTAGTTCCGAATCACAACAGTGAAAACACAAAAATATGTGGAAAAAAATTCCGTCCAAACTATTTGTTTCGGCTTTTCAAAGATTTCCTTACTACTCTCGAACCAAAACTGACACCGAATTTCTAAGCTCATATTCGGAAAGAGCACAAAATTCTGGTTCTAACGCATAGATTTTGATTCATCAAAGATACTTTTAAGCGGGTCAAAAGTGAACGAACATTTTGTCCCAAAACTTTCCGACCACCCGTTATAATATTTATAACATTTCAAAATAATGAGAGAAAAAAAAGATTTTCGGATAAAAGCATATATCGCTAGAAGTAGCTTAACAGTCTATGATTACATTTTAAGATGTTCTTCACTGTGCTTCTTTTGCTTATACCTGATGCAGATAGATGATTCTTATCATCTTGTTGTTTTTCCTTCGTTGAACTTTTAGTCACAGGAAATAAATAATCATTATGATCTGCTAATCCATAAACATTGTATGTGTGTGATAATTTCAAAGCAAAAATCAGCATGAACAGTACAACGAGCAACATTATCAGTTGTTCTCTTTTAGCTGCACCTTATCAACTCAATATTTGGTTTGACTTTTTCCTTTGGATAACAGGTAACATTGGCGGTATTGGCAATATGATCGTATTTCGTTCTCGATTCGTTCATAAGCGAGCGTATTCAATTTATCTATTTTCGTCAGCAGTAGCTGATTTTCATTATTTCAATTTTGAATTAGTAACACGAATAATTCAAAATGGCTTTGGAACTTCACTCATGAATCGTTACATTGCAATTTGTAAACTTAGACAGTTTAGTACAACATGGAGCAATGTGGTCTCGTTCAGTTCATTTTCATTTGCAATACTAGATCGAATTCTATCGAAACAACGTTCGAATAGTAAGTTAAAATGTATTAGATTTGAAAATTTACGTTTCTGCTTTTATTTCAGAATATCGTCAATGGAGCAATCAAATGTCTCTAGCATATAAAATTTGTCATATTAATTCCTTTGTTTTGGTTTCTTCTACTTGTTCATCGAATCATTTTCTAGCGACTGAAAAACGGCAACTGTGATCCATTAGAAGGCGCTTCTATGATTTATTCGATAACTACTTTCAAGTTATGTTTTCTTCACTTTCGCCAGCTATTGCTATGTCTATACTGGTTTATCTGCTCATAAGTGATGTTCGAGGAGTTTTTCGCCGAAGAATTGCACCTACTAATAATATACTATCAATCGTACCTAAAAGAAACTCAATAGTCAATCAAATCAATATACAAATAACATCGATGTTAATATTAGAATCATTTATTGCCATTATAGCCTATGTTCCATATTCACTCGAATTGATTTATTCAAATATAACAAAACAATGGGACAAGACAGGTTTGCGTTTAGCTTGGGAGAAACTTTTTATTGAATTTAATTATTTATTTATTTTCTTACTTATTTTTGCAACGAGTTTTTATGTATCAGTACTTTTAAATGTTGGTTTTCGTCGAAAGGTGAAAATAGTGCTTGGAATGGAAACATTCTATCGTCCTACAAATCAAATAACAGCTTTTAGACGAACTTAAATTATAACTAACCGTTTGACGAACTATAAAGAATGAAAAATCCTATTATGAAAGTGTCGAACATCGGAAAAGTACGTTCTATAACATGATTTGGTTTTAACTAATCAATCAATATACTGTATGGATTTTAAATATCTCATGTGAAGTCTGGGTGACCAAATCTTCTTAGATATCTTTACGAATTGGTGGAATTTGGAACCAATTTTTCTGAAAGTCTACCCCTAATATATTATTGTTTTGATCTAGACACGAGCAGAATTTACGAAATAAAGCTAGGTAAATTACTGCCCCTCCTGAATTCATTTTGTCAATATTTAACTTTCATAGAACTTACGGTATAAGTTTAACCTGCTATCGATCAAGAGAAAATATCATAACACTAGATATTATCCAATGGATTTCTAAACATATAAAATATATGCCAGGCCCCTAAAATAGCTCATCAATAGACGCTAACATCAGTAAACATAATTTGATTTTCATAAAAAAAATCAAACCAACCTTTTATGCTAACTGGTTACATTTTTTTGTCGTTAGTTTTATTTCAAAGATATATTTTAGAAAATAGACTTGTAAAGAAACTTAGATATTACGCTTGTGTTTAGTTTTAGTTCTTTTGTGTTCTGAATAGTTAATAATTTCGTCTTTACAATGCTTTTGTATAAAAACAATAGAAATTAATGAACAGATTTACAATAGTAGGTGAACTTGATATAAACAGACTAAGATGTACTACTCTTCCAATTTTGAAGAGCTTTTGATTAAACAAGTCACTTCAACCATTTTATAATAGGAACATTGAAGAACATTATAAACGAAGATGGCACAATATATTTTTTATGTAAATATTGATCACAATCAAGCTAACATATCTTTCAGACAAAATGAAAAAATCAGCACAATATATATTAATGCATTTCAGTGTTATACAAATACAATACTTTCATCACTACCGTGAACTGTTACAATAATATTTTCATTAAATTTTTGAACACTGGAGATTGTTTCATTCTTCTCTGTCGCTTTTTTTGAATAATAATTCAGACATGCACATTAGCATTAGTGGCGCTTAGACGTTACGTTGTGAGTATGATTCGTAATTGGTTCAACGCGTATCTTATGACGTAGACAACGACATCGTAGTATGAGTCGTATTAATTTTTTTTAGCTCATTACGAAAAATATTAAAAGTCATTGTGTATAAATAAAATGAAATGGCAGGAAACAAATAAATGGTCAATGATGCTAAATAGGCAACAAATTTTTCTATTGATACTCGTTCGATTGATTGATTTTTTATGTTGAGTGTTGCAGCGTTGTAAAAGTAAGAGGCAATAAATGGAATTATTGTAATGATAAATGCGATTATTTGAACAATTAATACGAGTAAAACCTGACGATCACGTCTTTCTTCCTGTTCCATCACATTGGTATTGAATCCTCTGTGCAGATTAGTAATGACGTGACGACGCTCTCGTTTCACAACGAGATTGTGGTAGATCACCAATGAACAAACAATCGTGATTGAAACTGGCACAGTACATCCAGTAGTAAATGTAAAAAAACTATGATAGAACAACAAAGGAATGTTGTAAGTGAAATCTACGAAATTCAAATTTGAAGTATTATAGATTAGATTATGGACAGGTAATACAATCCAGATAATTACAATGCCAACTAATGTACGACGCGTTATATTTATTTGAGCAAAATATTTTAGACGTAAATTGCGCGAAGAAAGAGTACATCGATCAAAACTTGCTGCAACTACGTACCAACGATACATCACTGCAGTGGATTGAGTTATGTATATTCGTATTTTGTAATAATTAGATGATAGTAGACTAGCATTTATAGGATTCAATGAGTATAAAATAGTTCCGATGCCAATAGATATGTGAATAAGCAATGTTACAGATACTGCTACCATATCTGTTCAAAAGGGAACCAATTGTTTAGAAAAAGGACTTGATTGAATTTTGATTTTTTCATAGTGAATAAAAAATGACTTACATATGCAACATGTTACTGTACGAAATTTCGGGCGAGAATACAATAGCAATATATTGAGACAGCAGCCGGTAATACCCAATGCCAGCAATATTGAGTACATAAAAGAACTGCTTTGTTTTTCAATGCTACATAATATTGAAAAACATGATACTGACGAGTTAGACATATTAGTGAAATATAAATGCGTTAATTATTATTTGAACTTGAGGCGTCGAATTTGTTAAAAAAAAAAGACTTGATTATTTCATGAACCATTGGGTTTGAGACTTTTCAAACTAAGCTTCTTGAATGTCTAGAATAAAATAAATATTTCTGTTCCAATGGATATAGAACTCATTGTAAGAAAAAATAAAGGATTAACTAATGAAAAAAGATTATAGTTAATTTAATATTCCTATATAGTTGCATCGTTGTTTTTGTTTTTCAATTCTATCCTTTCGATAGCAGCTGCACCTCCTCATGGATATTTCAGCTAATGAACAAAACCAACTGACAAGGAAGATGAAAATGGTTGGATTCGATTAATATTTATACGACATAACTAATGATAAGTTTTCCTGATAAAATCAATTTTATATTATGTTTCTATGGAGATCGATCGATAAGCTAGAAGTTTATGTTTATATCCGCTATCAAAACAAAAACCAACAATTTGACGAATACTTTAAGAATTCTCTTCTGCAGGATTCAAATATTAGCTAAATCACGTTTTACATGGTAATATAGCTCGTGCTTACTTCTTCGTTTCCAACTCTCCTCATTGTGTCGAAATAATTAGCGGATAATCTAGAGCGAGACTCAATATGTTAAGGCATACTCTTTGACTGTTTATAAACAGTCTCAGTTGAAAGCGCATAGATGTTGATGTATCATTGTGTGTGATATTCATCGTTCATAAAACGCCAACTTCGAAGGTGAAAAATAAGAAGCTCATTCTTAATGTTTTGTATCTACGTCAATAATCAACTATAACCATCGCATCATTTTCTATCAGATCGCATTCTTGGCTCATGTGATGATACCGCCACAGCAACTAGTTATCTACGTCAATGAAATTCAACTTATCTTTCAAACCTATTCAATCAATACAAATCTTTTCTGAGATTTTCAAATTATTATTATTACTTCTCTTGAAATTAGAAAAGTTTTACAATTTAAGCTTTATTGGTTTATTGCAATGTTCGGAATAGTTCCCAATGAAAATAATGAACGAAAACAACCCTTTACCAACTCGCTTGTACCTTTTTAAGTGTCGATTCGGTTAATAATTAGATAGTCTGGCTTTGTTGAATAGTCTACATCAAATGAATCAAAGATGTGTCGTCTATATAAGCAGATGCTTCCTATGTTTTCTTTCTTTCCAAGCTTCATTTCTCATTTTTTTCTCTCTTCAAACAATAAATAGTCATTATTAAATTTAAAAAAGTACGATTTGTTCCGCTTTATCTCTTTCATTTACTATTCCAATAAAAAACCTAACTTATTTACGGCTTTATTCTCAGTGGATCTTCTCAGACAGACAAAAACAATTCAAATTGCATGGAAACTTTCAAAAGAATCTAAATTATTTAAAGCTTGTAGGTCATAATAACTCTTTAGTAAATGCAAATGTATGGATCTATTGTGTTCGGATATTCTGCCAAGTTGTGATGATAATCAATCAATTTTAATTATTTGTAAAACGTTTAAAATTACAGCTTTTTTATGATTTGCAAACCTTTTGAAAGCAATCAATCTGCATAAAGAACGAATAACATCCACAATGATCTATCACAAAAATAACCTGTAAACGTGAAGTAGCATGCACTGTTACGATTACTGGTATTTCGAGTTTTTTTGTCAACAAATGATATAACGTCCAATATTTAGAAAATAATAATAATAATAATAATATCTCCCATAGGCTTATCGCCCGTTGGGGCCGGCGCCAAAAGGGTCCACAAGCAGCCAGGTTCTATCGTTTTTTCTCTTTTACAGACGACGGTATCGGCACCCCATTCGCCCAACGCTTCCCCCGTTAATGATTATGGGTTGGCGATCATCATAGAATCACGTGGCCGTGACATCTATGTTGAAGTTATTGTTTTGACTCTGGATACTGACTAATGATATAATCGATACGCTATCGGATGAGTCATCCGAAACAATTAGCCATTAGTAACTTGTTCAGGGTTATTCCATGGTTGGTGATACTGTGGTTTGAACACAGCACCTTGTGAATATGTGTCGAATAACATATCCACTCAACCATGGCAGCTATTTAGAAAATACAATTCCAAATAATGAATCCTTCTTTTATTTATTAGAACGGTACAAATAAAACACCGGAACTAACTTGTTTAATTAGTTTAATGACAGACAATAATGAATGGAAAATAATAAGTTATCTACTGAAAAAGTTAGGATAAGGATGAGAACAACACGTTCAAAGATACTATAGAGTTTTATGTTATACAATACAAAGCACTAACAATAATAACATTCAGACAAAAAAATTAACTCGCTCGGGTGGGCTATTAATACAATGGAATATTTAAGAATCTTTCAAACTAACTAATATTATATTTGCCCAGCGATTATAAAACAATATTCATCATGAGAAACTTTAATAGCATTGATTTCAAATCAATGTTTAGTTGCTGCTCGATTTTGCGTATGGTTTGCAGCTGGTGCAATACGTACATTCCGACGTATGCAACCACATCGTAATATAAGTCGTACTAATTTCTTTAGTTCATTACGAAAAATACTAGAAGTCATTGTATATAAATAAAATGATAAAGTAGGAAACAAATAAACGCTCAGTGATGCCCAATAAGCAGCAAATCGTTCTATTGTTATTCGTTCGATTGATTTGTTTCTGATATTGAGTGCAACAGCATTGTAAAAGTGAGAGACCGTCAATGGAATAATCGTTATGACAAAGACAACGACTTGAACAATTAATATTAGTAAAACTTGACGATCACGCTTTCGTTCGAGTAGTTTGACATCACTATTGTTGCCTGCGTGAGGAGTCACCATATTTTGACGACGTTTTCGTTTAAGAACCAGATTATGGTATGTTAAAAATGCACAGATAATCATGATTGAAGCTGGTAGAATACATCCAGCAACAACTGTAAAACTACTATGATAGTACAATAGCGCAGTATTGTATGTAAAATTATTTGAATTCATATTGGTCGTATTATAGATAAGATTATGCATAGGAAACACAATCCAGACAACTACGATTACAGCAATAGTACGACGAGCTATGTTCATTCTTGCAAAACTTCTTAAACATAAATCCGTTGATGTAATAGCATATCGATCAAAACTTGCTGCAACTAAACACCAACGATACATCATCGAAATCGATTGAATGATATAGGTGTGTACTTTGGAAAAAGTTACTGATGGTGGAGAAGGATTTCTAAGTTTGAGTAAATATAGAGTGGTTCCGATGCCAAACGACAGATTAATTAACATGATTAAAGATGCTGTTGCCATATCTATTCAGATGAAATCAGCTGTTGAAAAATCAAGATTCTTTAGGCAAGAAAATAATTCAGGGCTAGATTTTGAGCAAATCTTTTACTGTCGTGCATTGACTGTGTTTCAGCTAGTTTTTAATAAATTAAAGCTTACTTACATGTACAACAGGTTACTGTCCGAAATTTTCGTCGAGAGAATAATAGCAAAATAGTGAGTGAACAACCGGTAATACCAAAAGCCAGAAAAGCCGAGTAAATGTAAGGAGCAGTTAGTCGTGGAATCATCGCTAATGCTCTAACCCATTGTGCTGGCGGATGAGACATTTCAGTGCTGTCAGTAGTTTTATTTTTTGAAATATTCGAATTCTTAAAGAAAAAAAATGATTTTAGCTTACTTTCGGAAAAAGAGAGAATACTTCTGCTTTTGATTTGTGCAGTATTTATGTAAAACTAAACAGTTTATTGTCTGATAAGAAAGAAGAACTTGTTTGTGTATCATCTTAGTTTTCCAAAAGTACGAAACTCACATGTGTTAATTTAGCTGCATCGCACCAAAACAAAATACGTTAATTTGATTTTTTCCTACAGTAATACTCGTCTTGCTCTTGACTGTATAGAGCTAATAAAAACAAAATTGTAACGAGAAATTTAACGAAGATAGATTTTTAGCATTCTTTTACTATTGGTGGCAGTATTTTTCTTAATTCAAAATTCAATGGTATCAGCCGTTGAATTATTTTTCATTCATAATAATAAAATATGTGCTGTGAGAATAAAAAACTGACTGTTGCAAATATTTGCAAGATTGCCTCAAAACTGATTTTATCTTTACATAGACTGTTTGTTGTCATATGTGAAGATTGGTGAAATTTCTCAAGTAGTTAAACGACGCATCAAACTAGAATCATTCTTACTTAGCTCATACGAACATTTAACTTTTTATTAGAGCTTTTAGATCCTGTAGGAATCATAAGGACTCATTTGTTCTACGTCATTTCTTCAATTGAATTTTATTGAATGATCAAAGCTAGAATCAATTCAATATGAGACTGCTGGTGCTTACAACAAGAATACAAGCAAGATGATGAAGTTTATTGTATTTTTAAAAGCTTATAATAGTAGATAGGTTATATCGAGATGCAATAAATAAGTTAACATCTATTTTCACATTAGATCGATATTCATTATCCAATGAAGGTATTTTCTCATGAAGTAGCAAATCTCGTATAGAAATGACATGAATTCTACATTAATCATACATAAATGAAAAGACACCAAAACTGAGTTATTTGTATTTATCAGAAGAACCGATTACTTACACAACCTTGAAATGATCTAAACCTAGTAAATGAAAAACATTATTTGTGTCTGAAAAGTATTACTAGAAACGAGTAATGACTATCGTTTTCTTTCTCTCATCTTACCCTAATAATCCAAACGACTTACTTGTTATCTTTATAATTGATATCTCAGTAGAGATTAAACGTGACAAAACTAAACAACTGATACGGAAGAAGAAAACAACCTTGAATTTAGAAAATTTTCTTATTTGCGTCTTGTTTTTTTCATACTAATAATATTGAAAAACGTCATTTCATTTCCTTGTTTTTTTATATTTTTTACAAAACTAGTTTTGACGTCCTTGTAGATATTTTATTTTACTCATAAGGATCATTTAGAAGCTATTGATAAAATTGATCTATCGTGTACATGAGAAAACAAGACATAAAAATTACCAATTAAATTATGAATAACTGTAGGAAATTGTTTCACAAGATTATTAAAATTAATATAAATCTCAATGATGAACAGTTCAATAGTCAATATCTGCGTATGAATAGAATTATGAGAAAAATTGAATATATGTTTTTATATAATTCAATAAAAATAGTTTAATAAGAAAAGAAAAGAAAAGAAAAACACTCAAATGTAGTCATGGTATCTGACTTGATTTTCGTACATTCTTCAATGAGAAATAAAAGTAGACGAAGAACAATCTCATTAGTATAAATTTTATTTCGGTTATTGTTTTTTAACATCAATGAAATTGAATTACAGGTCAACTATTCAATTCAAGTGTGTTTTTTTAATATAATAGAAAATCTGGCACAAATATTTAAGGCGATCCGGTCATAAAATCAACGAAAATAAAGTGTGTGCTACTTCAAGTTGCTTATCATTTTGATTTGTTTGATGAATATTGGTTTTAGCTCTTTGTTTTTGCTGAAGATTAATGCATTGAAATACTCCTATTGAACAAGTATAAAGTTGGAGTGATTTTCAACTCAAATTTCTTCGCGATAAAAGTACTTTATATAAGCACCAGTTCCGAACAGGAAACAAAGGACTAAATGTAGAAAAGAAAGTAGCTAAGGGCACAAAAATGGATTAAGCTACACACTGTAAAAGCACAAAAAGGGAAAAATTGATGACCTCGTTCATCACAGATACCATACTAGTGCGAAACAAGGTATGCCTTAAGTAATTAGTAGTGAAATGAATTCAGAATTTTCCATCTTCAACGATAAAAGAACCTTTCGAATTGAATCACCACTGTTTTTCTTTTATGTTTTGAGAAAATTTTATGTATATGTGTGTGTGTGTGTGTGTTTTACCGATTGAAATATCGAATAAAAATCATTTTATTATGAATGTTGACGCAGTCAAGGAAGAGAAAAAGAAAAAGCTATAATTACATGTCGCCTTTTCTTTCAGCTGCAAAACAGAGAAAGGTTTGTCACAGCGTTTGCAAGTGTTTTACATAAGCAGAACGATCAATCATCAATCAAGACGCACATACAATGACAGAAATAAAGTAAGCCTTTCTGAGACTATGAAAAAAATGAAATTTTTCAAAAGAAAATTTTCGACAGAAAATCAAAAATATTAACACATAAACAATTAGAAGCTATTCTAAATACTGATCATATTTGGCAACATTTAATTAAAGTTGGCTTTGTAAGTTTTTTCGTTTCTCATCAAACAGTAAAGTGTGATTTTTCTCTATACAATAGATTGATAATCGCGGTGATGTTATTTCAAAAGTTCAATCGAAACGCCGTCTACCAAGACGACATACCTTAAATAAGTAATAGAATGTTTTTCTTAAATATTAAAAAGAATTCACGCTGTGCTTATTCTGATTAGTAAACGACATCATATAACATACACAAGTCAATCAACGGTTCGATCCGTTCCAAAATGTCCAGTTCAAAAACATTCAGTTCGTCAATATATTCTCTCATTGCTACGATTATTTTTGTATTTCGATATACTCCAGGATACAAATGACGAAAATCCAAGTTCACCGTCTAATTGTAGTCCAACAAGACGAAGACTCAAAAGCGCTTCGATCGTTCAGTCAAAACAAGTAATTATGTGAAAACATTTCGCTTGAAAAACAAAACAAAATGTTTTTTTGTTTGACTAGACAAACAAGACGGCAAATTCAGCACGTTTTTCATCATCTACTCAAGCCACATTTATAGAGAATGTTTTGATTCGTCGCGCAGTCAGCCCGAAAGTATGATTATGTTAAAAATTTCTCAGTTTTTCTAAAGAAAGAAAGAAAAATTATGTATTCTATTTTAATGACGTCATTGTCAGACGGATAGGTTATTGATTCAAGTTTCCGGTCGAAAAAATTGAGCATTTTATCTCACGTTGATTTACAATTTCTTCGAAAAGAGACGAAAAAATCATACGAAAATATTTATCTCTATAGAGAAAGAAAAGGCTGATTGGAAATCATCTAAAATTCATAAAATAAAATAAAAAAACTGATATTGACATTTCTATCATGCAGATAATGCTAGCTGAGAATCGATGTCTCGTAACAATGAAATATTTTGGAGAAGAAATGAATATTGAATATGATCGTACTTTGTTTATACCTCAAGATGATGAAATTATTATTATGCAGCAACATTGTGGTGGAGAAAATCTTATGGTTTTTAAAGGTTTACTCAAACGTAGAGGTAATTTTAACCCTAAAAATTATTCATCTTGAAAGATTTCAAGATACAATTTTCTAGATGATTTTGCATTTGAATCTCGAAGACACACAGATTATCCATTTGCATTAGCATTCTATGTAAATGGTGTCATCAGTAATCGTCTATCGGTTTGTTGCGAAAATAGAGTTAAAAATGAAACGCTAATCGGAGGAAAACGTTGTGTATTCTCTATTCTGAGTATTGAAAAATCTCGTCCATGTCGAAAGTATATCGTTTAAAATAAATTACATGATGCTGTTTAAAATGATTTATTTTTATTTTCTATTCAAAAGATGTCGATTTGAACAACGAATGGCAAAATTATTCGAAGAAAAACCAGAACTAAAAGTATATAATACTTATTTCTAGAATTAATTTTTTCGCAAAAAAGAACATTTATTTAGCCTAGAAAAAATCAATATGATACATCGACTAAGAATAGTTCAACAAGTCGTGAAGCAAATTCTGCCCATAAAGAAAATTCCTGTGATGCCGGCAGTTTACAAGAAAAAAAATCGGATGTATCCAGTTCAAAATCAACCGTATCGGATAGCAAAAATGATAAAACAAGTGAATTTCCTACACTACAGTCGAAACCAATCAAATCGGATGACGAAGCTTCGCAAAAAAGTTGTTCTCCTATATCAAGCTCGGAAAAAATCGAAACTAATAAAATTGGCAATGCTAAAATAAGTCAATCTCCTACATTAAGATGGAAACCAAACGAATCGGATAGTGAAAATTCGAAAACACTATTGCCTCCTATATCAAGTTCAAAACAAAATGACTCTGATACAATTGATCATACGGAAACAAATGAATCTGCCACATTACCTCCGAAAATAACTGAATCTGTTAACAGTGAGGTTAAAACAAACGAATCTGTTACATCGAGTTCTAAAGTCGTTGAACCTGATAAGAAAACTCGTTTTTCAACAAATAATTCTCCTTTATCGAACTCAAAAATACTCAAACCTGTTAAGAGTGAAGATTCGGAAATAAATGAATCTATCAATTCGAGTATTGATACGGGTGAACCCGAGAAGAAGTCCCGTTTTTGGGCAAACAATCCTCCTTTATCGAACTCAAAAATACTCAAACCTGTTAAGAGTGAAGGTTCGGAAATCAATGACTCTATCAATTCCAGTATTGGTACGAATGAATCAGAGAAGAAAAATCTTCTCACCAAAAGTGCACCTCGTATATCAAGTCCAGAATCATTTGAATCTGATACGTCAAGTTCAGAGGGTGAATGTTTAATCTATACTTAGTATATTTTTTTAACTATTTTATCTATAGATCGACGTGAACGAACTAGAGTTCGTCCGAAGACGGCGGTATGCTATTTTCTTTTTTGCAAGACAATCTAAAAACAAATCTTGATGTATACAGATGAGAATTTTGTATCTATACTACTCTGTAGCAGTTTTGAAGAACCCACTAACAGATTGGTAAAAATAATTGTAATTTCTAAATAGCTGGATCCCAACAATCGCTCGGTTATGAACAACACTATTGTTAATCTTTAAAAGATTCTGCTAACAATTTTTGAATCCCTTATTTAATTCGATTTCTCATGATTATTTTAGCCCGTCAATCAACCAAAATCAACGAGTTCACCTAATCGTAGATTATTATTTTTAAAATCATTCTTTCCCTTAATTTTTATTTCTTTCATTTTCTAGCCTATAGCACAGATTTCGAAAAAATAAACGAAAATATTGATTCAAGCTTTTCAAGTTCTGTAAGTTCTCTTTTTTTTCAATTTTATTCGTATCTCATGGATCACATTTTCTTAGCATGATGACCATAAATTGGCAGTACCTGCATCAAGTTCATCTAAAAATCGAATTAATAAAAGTTAGTTCTAATTCAAACATTTTTTATTCTTAAAAAGAAACAAAAAATTCTTTTTAGCGAGCGATCTAGATCGTGTCTCGATTGTTTCGTCTGAAACCGATGAGGATGAAGAAGAATCAACAATACACGAAAATTGAAATACAAAATTCGTACATCCAAACTTCAGAAAAAATACCGATAAAATACAACAAAAAAAACTGTTTTGAAAAAAATAAAATAAAACTGATGCTAGTTGATATATTTCTATGTAAATATTAGTAATACGAGTAGCTTGATATGGCACAAGAATCAATAAAATATCTTTTATTCGATTTTTTCAAACGCGCTAGCAACACTTAAATAAATAGATATATGTGTGACTATAGGGATATGTCGAAATAATTAATTATATTTCGATAGTTTCAAAAGTGACAGTTATCTAATCGATTTTTCGAATCCTTCAAATAGGAAATGATTTTTTTTTAATTTCAGAAATGAATAGGATATTTATTTTGGTCTTATTATGAACTATTATTAGGAATAATTGTGAAGAAGATCGTAGTCGATAAAATATCTGAATCATTAATTTTGCTTTTTTTATATCTGAATTTTGATAAAGCTCATAGTATGCATTTACGATCATTGTATAAATTAATATTGCTCGATGATTTCTATTGTACGTATCTCATTATCGAAGTATTACTAAATTTTTCGAGAAAAAAAAAACATTTTCTGTTGTCTCTAACAACGTCGTAGCAAAATATTTTTAGAAAGAACTCGTCTATTTTTCTACTAATGAACGTTTACCGCATAGCCATTCAGTTTTACATACCTGCTGAGAATATTCATTCGTGACATTTCTATGCCACTTTCTTTTCAATCGATCTTATCCTATTGCGCAAAAAAGAATATCTGCAGGATATGATTATATTCAAAAGAACACTAATATAACGTAGCTACATTGATTTAGATTGACGATGTTACAGAAGATTGCTTTCATCAACATTATGCACTTCAGGTATATTTAATTATCTTTTTGCATCGATAAACAAAATAAAGACATATCGTGATTCATATAGAAAAATTCAAGAGAACACGTGCATGAATTGCATATATATCTGGAAATCAGATAATAAAGCCAAAATAATTTTCCAGATAGTTTATCCTTTATTATACATATTTATCGACACTACTGTTATAAGACACACGTGGTTGAATCATTTTCTCTCTCCTTCTGATATGATCAATGACCAGCCAACACTTCTTACGACCATGTGATGATATTTCTTTATCAATGAATTCAACTAACGATTTCGAACCTTAGTTTCTTCGACATGTAAATTTTATAATTTGATTATCTTCTTCTATTAGACAGACAATTTTAATGCAGCATGTTTCATATAAAATAGTGTAGAATCACATAATGTGTGCGCAAGCGTTCAGTATGCGCAATGCACAACTTTTCAACCAATCATAACGTAGCTCGCTTGTTTCTGTTGTTAGGATGAAATATTTAATGATTTTTTTTCTTTCAAAAACATCATATTATGATAACAAGTCTTTCATAAATTCATATTTCGTTCTAAAACAAACCAATTTCTAGTCATATCTAAGTAGCAAGTTCATATTTCATGTGTGGCTTAGTCCAACATTTATGAATTTAAAATAAATGTTAGCCCTAAAGAGGGCTGTTGGGTTTTTAGTTATATCTTGATGTTATCTGTTTCTTTTTGAATTGATATTAAAGTCAAGCACATTTAGGCCTTGTCGGCTGCTTTACCACTTGATGATGGTTTGTCAGCTTTTTCGGCTTTCTTTTTTGATGGTGCAGCTGCTTCTCGGGGTGTTGAAACTGTACCTTCAGCTGTCTTCTTTGGTAAAAGAATAGCTTGAATGTTTGGTAAAACACCTCCTTGAGCAATTGTAACACCAGATAACAATTTGTTTAATTCTTCATCGTTTCGGATGGCTAATTGAAGATGACGTGGAATGATACGTGTTTTCTTGTTGTCTCGGGCAGCATTTCCTGCTAATTCGAGAATTTCAGCNGATAAGTATTCGAGGACAGCACCCAAGTAAACTGGAGCACCAGCACCGACACGTTCAGCATAGTTACCACGTCGAAGAAGACGATGAATACGACCCTATTTGAAAGATAGAAAACACGCAATCTAATAGAATTCTTTTGCAAAACAATGTTGTAACTTACAACTGGGAATTGAAGACCAGCACGGGATGAGCGAGTTTTCGCCTTGGCGCGAGCCTTGCCACTACCTGCAGTTTTACCACGTCCAGACATTGTTAAATTTGTTTTTTACTTGACGAAAGTGAATAGAGAATGATTGATATAGAGAAGGAAACCGTTCATCGCCTTCAACATATATATGTCCATGTAGTGAACAACTTTACGAACCAATCGTATTAGAACATTACTGATTGGTCGTTCAACTTACAAAATAATGTAGATATAAGAACGAAGAAATTGTCTCTCTTCTTTTCATTCGTATCTCGACAAAAAGCTTACGTTCAATTCTTTCAACATGCCACCAAAGACACCGTCAAAAGGAGCTAAGAAGGCCGTTACAAAAACATCGAAAGGAGCTTCTGGCGCCAAAGCTACTGACAAGAAACACAGACGTAAACGCAAGGAAACCTACTCAATCTACATCTACAAGGTACTTAAACAAGTTCATCCAGATACAGGTATTTCGTCAAAAGCTATGTCAATTATGAATTCGTTCGTTAATGATATCTTTGAACGTATCGCTGCTGAATCAAGTCGTTTATCTCATTACAATAAACGATCAACAATCAGCAGCCGCGAAATTCAAACCGCTGTCCGACTTTTATTACCTGGCGAACTTGCTAAACACGCTGTATCTGAAGGTACAAAAGCTGTTACCAAGTACACAAGTGCCAAATAAGCAACTTGCTTCGCACTAATCGGTCCAAAAAACAAACCCAAACAGCCCTCTTTAGGGCTAACATATCATATATTCATGAATGTTGTTATTCGTATAAATATAAACTGAATATTTGCACAAAAAAAAAACAGTTTTCGGAATGAGCCTTTTTGCATAAAGAAATACGATGCGTAACATGGTTACTTCATGCATTCCAGTCCTCTGGATTTTATTTCTTTGCACAATAGAAAAGAATAAACTTCACGATGTATCATCGATGGGGCAATGCGTACATAAAGTATAGTGTTTTCTTTTTTGATAGTTCTAATTTAGATAAATTTCGAATATAATGATGGAATGCATTCGATTTGAATAAACGTACAATAAAAATAAAATACTAGAAATGCGCATATTTGAACTTTTTATCTCGATATTTTCGTTTTATAATCGTCAGAATTTTATGATTCTTCCATAGAATAGTACGTGTTCGTGTTTAAATGAAACTATCGCAACGAAAGCTCGAAGCAGTATTTAGTTTATTTCGAAAGCAATTGTTTCTTTCTAGATAGAATATTTCGATACATTATATGCATGTTTATTTATTTCTCTATTCGCTTAACAATAACATCGCATGTCCTTTCCATGTATAACAAACAGCTGACTTCATTTTTTTCCTCACTTTCAATCTCGAGTTCTGATTCGTTAATAACGAATGTTTTTTAACTGACCAACGAGTGAATGAACTGTCTTCATAGTATATAACGAATGTCCATAGATTATTGAAGGATTACTATTACAAAAAAAAGAATAAAAACTTGAAAAGAAAATGTCCGGTCGTGGTAAAGGCGGTAAAGGCTTAGGCAAAGGTGGTGCTAAACGTCATCGTAAAGTACTTCGTGATAACATCCAAGGTATAACCAAACCAGCTATTCGTCGTTTAGCTCGACGTGGTGGCGTTAAACGTATCAGTGGTCTTATCTATGAAGAAGTACGTGGTGTATTGAAAATTTTCTTAGAAAATGTTATTCGCGATGCCGTCACATATACTGAACATGCTAAACGAAAAACTGCTACAGCCATGGATTTTGTATATGCACTTAAACGACAAGGACGTACTTTATATGGTTTTGGATCATAAATACATTAATAACAAAACGAAATAATTAACACAAACAGCCCTCCTCTTAAGGGTTAAAAATGGCCATTATTTATTCTTTAAATTCATAAATGTTGAATAGAAAAATAAACATTATTAAATTGTTTGCTGATTCAAGTGATTCTACGATTCAATACAAAACTAATCGATACAGATCGTTGCACATTAAATGTTGAGTTGACATCTAGGAAATTGCGAGAATTCATTCTGCTATTTCAGATAATGATTATCATAGTCCTAAAATTTATTAGGTAAAAAGAAAAGAACTGTTTCATCAGAATGTTGTCAATCCTTCGCAGTTTTTTGTTGAGATAGTGATGGTTTTGTAATTGCTCAGTTTTCTTTTTTGAAAGACTTTTGCAGTAGAAAAGAAAACAATGAAATTTTTTACCTGAAAAAAGCTATGTTTAGAAATCTTCATGCTGCTTGCTATTACCCTCCACAAGTACTGCTTTACAACGATTGTTGCACTTCAGCCTTGTTAAAAGTGCTTCAAATTGCTTTTGAATATTTTATTTTATTACCATTGTACTCACTGAAAGTCATATTGTCATTCAGCATTTTTGTCATGTGTATTCTCGTTTGTCTAGTACACTCATCGATATTTTTTTCTTTGCTTTTTTCCGTGAATGCGATTGGATTATAAATTTTCTCGTTTTTTTAATGCTTTGTGCTGTTAGTACAATGTTATAACGAATGATAAAACAGTCGACTGTATAGGTTTATTGGTGCGAAAATATGTTCCTATGAAAAAAATAAGAATTGTTAGAGTATGCNTCGAGTCAACATGATATTCTATTGCAATGTTTCAGATGAAAATCGTCAGCTATTTAAGTTTTAAAACCATGGATTACTTCTAGAGAGAAAAAAATGAATTGAAATATGGCTCCTATAAATTAATTTCTGGTTATTCTTAAGAAATTATGGAATCAAAATATTAGAACTACATAAAACATATATTGAGCGATAATCCTAATTCAATGTTCAATTATAAGCCATCCGCTTGTTTTAAAATACAGTTCACTGTTTTCTTTCTCTACACGAAGTCATATAGTTCGGACATGTACACCAAACTATATATCGACATTTTAAATAAAAAATTCTCAACTTGAAGAAGTATTATTTTGTTTTTATTCATAGAACACTCAAAACGATATATTATGACATTGACGTATCCTTTATATACAAAAAAAGAAATTCATTTTTTTTAATGAAATTCTAATGATAAAAAGCATCATCAGTATGAATAAACTGTTTTTTCTTCTGCAACGTATTTTAAACGAACAACTTATTAAAAAATATTACCTCAAATGTAAAACTCAAAACACATTAATGAAATAAGCGATAGAGAGAATTTCTTACTGTTTTATTCCTGTGTTCTCAAGAAAAAAATAAATGTAATTTACTCGATCTTAGTCAACTTGTAATTGAATTTCAAATCACGCAATTGAAGCCACTACGTAGTTTGCTTTAGAATATACACCGAGAAAATACGTGAGTATTTAAACGATGCCATGTAATCGACTTCTTTTTGCTATAGTCTGTATAACATCATGAACATCTTACTTTTCTCTTCGATCAAAATATTTCCTTTGATTTTTCCCTAAATAGATTAAATGACAAAGAATGTCCGGATGATTTTATAATTTTAAAGAAAAAGAACTATGAAAAATGCCAAAATGTCATAAGAATAATAGTTGGAAAATCATGAAGATGGTAACTCTAACGAAAACTTTTGCAGTACAATGGTAATATCACTGTTATTTTGTTGTGAAATCTTACCATAGATTACATAATTTATAATTTTAAAAATCTTTCTAAATATTTTATTAAATGGTAATTTTCCGATGAACATGATTATCGATTTTGATTCTATTTCTCATTTAACGTATAGTTGAATAATTGCATACCATTATTTGATAGTTTGATTTTTACAAGCGTGATCCAATTAGAGATGTTGTTTCAAAATGCATATCGATATCCTATTCAACCATCGATGACTACAAATAAAATGCCTTATCAATCACCAGCAACCACGTATAAGAGCAATATTAGCAATGTTCCATTGAAAACAGCGTAAATATTTTTGCATTGATCACGCTTGATTATTGTCTCTGTCCTATTAATAGATTTGCATCAAAAGTTCTCTGGATTACATTATCAATTGTGATTGTGCTTGGTTTGGTGGCAACTACCACAGTATCCATCGTTGTAACGATATTAACACTCTGGTAAGTTTCAAAGAAAGAACTTTCTTTTCAGTTCGAAATATAATAGAAGACGTCAATGTAAGTATGAAGAGTCTAATATGGTCATCGAAAATTTTCCTAAGCCAGATCTACATAAATAAAAGATGCTAATTGGAAATAGTCATTAACGTTCAATTTATTTTAACTTTAGAAACAACTACTACAACAACCACATAAACAACAACAGCTACGTCTGATACAAGTACATAGATATCATCTAAATTATTCATTGATCTCTCTCTATCTCTCTCTATTCATATAGCAACAACAGCTGCATGTGGAACAACACACTCTCAATTTTTTTTGTAAGTGGTGTTACTCCATCAAGTGAATGTACAACATGGAATTCATTTATAGCTGGTTTAACTTGTTCGAGTCACACATCTTTAAATTTGTATGGTACAAATGGTTCAATTGGTATAGATGTTACTAATGCAGCTGTTGCTACTGCCATTGCGTCAGCTTTACGCACGGGTACTGCGTATAGTGGCTCATCGAATGGGCATTCGTGGCAAGTGGGCACTTGTGGCACTGGCATAGAACTAACTGCAACAGGTGCTACATACAGCTGCAATCCTGGTTATATTATAAGACCATGTGTTGGTAATTCTAATTGATGCGGTATTAATGGTGCAATGTGTAGTGCAGCTTCACAAGCTATATCCCTTTTTTCCGATGAATAAATACAAAACAATGATATGAACATCAGTTATTTCATTTTTGTTTTTTCTATTTTAATTATATTCCTTTTTTCTCATGCTGTTTTTCTAAAACTAAAACCTTTGAAACACTTATTTATGGATATAATTATCACGCTTCGCGTGATCTAAACCGACGAATAGAAATCGATGATAAACAATTCAATATTAAATCCACTATACCGACCAGCGATTAGTAATCAGAACTGCACAATTATGCAATAATGGAGTCTCGACCATATAGATCATCAAGGACTCTTTATGAGAGTGACATCTAACTTAAAAAAATTGCTATTCAACGATTCATTGGCTGAGACATTATCGATACATTGTATGCTAGTTGGTTTTATGTATTGTAACATTTTTTTGGTTTTTTAGCCAGCACTTCATTTTTTAATATGGGAAAAATAAAAATCTGTCATATCTTAATTTGAAATATTTTCTTATTTCACCACTCATTATGTAATATGTTAAATAAACGTTGTTAAATTATGTAGGTATACAATTATAGTTTTGTATCGTGATAATTATTATTATTGTTTTTTTATTGAAGTTTCCACCAATACAATGCTTATAAAGATATTGTATATAATTCTTCTTTTTCTAATCTTCATGCACATGACGATTGGTATGAAATTAGAAGAAAAAAATCGTCTTCGTTTAAAAGTTCTTGATATGTTTCAACATGGATTTGGTTCATACATGGTATTCAGCGATTTATTTTTAGTATTGAGATATTTAATCATAATGAGATTTATCTTTTTAGAAATATGCTTATCCTGCCGATGAACTGATGCCATTGAGGTAACAAAAATCAATTGAATGCATGAATAGACATGATTATGAATTTATTTTTCTAGTTGTAAAGGTCGATATCGAGGTTCTGAGTTGTCACGTGGTGATATTGATGATGCACTTGGAAAGTATGTATTCTAAAACAGAAAATATTAAAAATGAAAATCGATTTTTTAATGTTTTTTTTCTTCTGTAGTTTTTCATTAACACTTGTCGATAGTTTGGATTCTTTAGCTGTAATTAAAAATGAAAATTATTTCATTGGTTTTAGTGAAAATTTTATTTTTCAAGGTTTTCGGAATGTTTGATGAATTTGAACATGCTGTTCGTCGAGTTATTCAACATGTTTCATTTGATCGTGATGTTATTGTTTCTGTTTTCGAAACAAACATACGTATGGTTGGGTAAGCCTAGTTGATTCTTTGAATTATGGAATTGCTGTACTTTTTCTTGTTTTAGTGGTCTTCTCGGTGGACATATATCTGCAAAATATATTCATTTACATTATTCACCTCGGTTATCATGGTATCGTGATGAATTATTAAGTCTAGCACATGATTTAGCGTTACGTTTATTACCAGCGTTTAATACAACAAGTGGTTTGCCATTGCCTCGTGTTAATCTACGCTATGGTGTTGATTTGACATTATTAAAAAGTGATAGTGAACGTTTTACATGTACAGCCTGTGCTGGTACATTAATATTAGAATGGGCAACATTATCACGGTTAACAGGCAATTATTTATTTGAACAATATGCTGATCGTGCCATGTCGTATCTATGGGATAGACGACATCGAAAATCGAATTTAATGGGTACAATACTTAATGTACATTCAGGTGATTGGATTGTACGTGAATCAGGCATTGGCGCTGGTATTGATTCATATTATGAATATTTATTTAAAGCTTATGTTTTATTGGGCGAGAAAAATAATGATTATTTATCTCGATTTGAAGAACATTATTCATCTATAATGTCGTATGTTCAACGTGGTGTTGCAATGGTCACTGTTCAAATGCATCAACCATATCGTTTAGTAAAAAAACATATGGATGCTTTATTAGCATTTTGGCCAGGTTTACAAGTTCTTACAGGAGACTTAAAATCTGCTGTTGAACTACACGAAATGCTCTATAAAGTTGTTCAGAAACATAAGTTTCTACCTGAAGCATTTACAACAGATTATCGAGTACATTGGAAATCACATCCATTACGACCGGAATTTGTTGAATCAACTTATTTTCTTTACAAGGTAAATTATATATACATGTCTTAAAGCATCGATATTCCTTTCATCAATGATGATGATGACGGTATCTCATTTGATTATTGAGCCTACGATGTTAAATTTCGTGTAGCGTTTGTTTCGAGTCGAGCCCAGCCCAAATGTCGTTTTCCTCTCCAATTACGTCTGAAAAGGTTCATATAGCTTCTCGAAGAAATTCAAGACTGATCGTAGTATTCGAATTTCATCTATCATAGATCAAATAAAAACCGATTTAGTTTACTTTTTAATTCCAGAGGAATTCATATTCTAACATGGATCAACTCTTCATAGAACTTTTTTTAATAATAAATTTCTTGATTGTTGTGTTTTTCAAGGCTACTGGTGATCCACATTATCTTGAAGTCGGTCAAACAATCATAAATAATTTAGAAAAACATGCCCGTGTACCGTGTGGTTATGCTGCTCTATCCGATGTTTCAACTGGTCAAAAAGAAGATCGTATGGATTCATTTGTATTAGCTGAAACATTTAAATATCTTTATTTATTATTTGATTCAACGCCTCATCGTTTTATTGATATTGATCAATTTATATTTACTACTGAAGCACATCTTCTTCCACTGAATTTTTTATCATTTGATATAAATGATACATTAAAAAATGAATTCAATAAGATGACTTTAAAATCAGCACAAATATATGAACAAAACAATATTTCAATAAGTATAAAACAAACCAAACGAACAGCAAAAATGAATCAATGTCCAGCTATGGACGATCAATTTAAATCACATCAATATAAAGAAAAATTACGACAGAATATTCGTGGAGATCAAGATATGACAGAAACAATAATAACATCAACATCAAATAATATTGAAAAAAAAAAGAATAAGTTAGTTAAAAACCTGAATGCATTCATAGTGTAGATGATTTAAACATCTTTTAGTTAGAATTGAACAGTCACTATTGATTCTTTTCTTGTAGATAAAGTTCAGGTAGACATCTACAGGTTAAACTTGTTTGTACTTTCTTCTATTTTAATACTAATTTATATTGCATGGTTGGATTGAGTTTCGGTGATTTATACGCTCTATTGTATATTCTTCTTGTTCGACACACTACTGCTGTAAAGAGAAGTTGATTGAATCCAAGAATTTAACTCACATAGTGAAACCATCAAATTAGTCCTTAGAGTTCTAACTATCCTGATCTCTGTTGACATTCTGCTCTGTTTATTTATTTCAATCAATTTCTAATCTTTCTTTAGTACTTCTAATCCTCGTCTAATTGCTATGGAATTTTCACCAGACAATTCTCAGCATTTATCAGAAATTACAAAAATGGGTATTCAAGTTCAACTTTTGAATGATGGCCGTCAGTATTGAAATTTTTATTCTCGTTTTAGTGCTTAACGATTTTGTTTCGTTTTATTTAGAAGTTCAATTAGTTCACATTTCATCCAGTGCTGAATCAATCGATGATGCTGAAAATGGTATAGTATTTATGCAAGAAATGATTGAATTGATGAAACATACGAATACAATGGATAATTTTCAAATTTATCCTTCATTATTAAGTGTCATTCCATTAATGATTCCATCATTAGATAAATCAATGGAATTTATTGTTTCTACTGCTCAATTTGGTAAACAATTACACAAAACTCAAGGCGTAAATAGTTTATTTATTTTTATTATTTAGAAATATCTGTCTTTTTTCTTCCATTGTTTAGATATTTGCTCAATTATATGTTGCTCAACCATTTTCTGGTTGTTCAGAACTTTTATCTTCCCACTATTTATCTTTTCGTATTGGTATTGTTGGTCGTGGTGATTGTATGTTCGTCGAGAAAGCCCGCCATTTAGAAAATGCTCAAGCTATCGCTGGAATTGTTATCGATAATAATCTATCATTGAAGTCTTCGACTGGTGCAATATTTTCTATGTCTGGTGATGGAAATAATAATGTAAATATTCCTCTTGTTTTAATGTTTAAAGATGAAGCCTTTCAATTGATAAATCTTTTGTTAAAACAACCAAAATTAATTTTATATATGGGAGATGAAAGTTATTTAATGGATAGTTTTTATCAACAAATGGATTATCTAAGTACTTTAATTGAACCATTTTATCAAACTACAGATAAATGGATCTATGGACAATGGGAATTTCTTAAAACGAATACACAATGTTCTGTTGTACCAAAAAATTTAAAAGAATTAGAATTAACAATTAAACAACAGATTGAAAATAGTATTGAAACAGGTGAGCAAGAAGAATTTGAATAGCCTAATTTTTTTAGTTGTATTCATCGTTTCGCAATAGAAATATGACTGATCAAGTCTATTGATTATTTATACATATTCGATTTGTTAAAGCATTCCAATTTAGGTTTTCATAAACTCTGGCTAAGACAAATTTATTTTTCATAATCACCGCGCAACTTGAATCTGTGAGATCCTATATCATTTTTTCCTAAAAAAAATGATAAAATTACCTATTCGATTATTCATTGGTACTATCTAATTAGTTTTCCAATGCTGGTGGAGAGCTGACTAATATTTTGTTGTTTACTAGTTGACATTGTTGCTAGCATTTTACATGCCAAGAAATACAAGAACCCCATAGGATACGTCATTTCAAATTGATTATCGCTGACACGAGCCATTAACGAAAGCCTATAAGCGCTAATACTTTCATAATTTTTGAATTTTCAACGGGAATTTTTCTGGGTCATTCAGAAGATCTGGCAATTCTCATATCAACCGTAACTGAATTTGAATGTTCTATTTGATGATACTATTGCATTTCTTGTCGTAAAATAATAGAATCTCTCGTTAGAAAATGTACATAAAATGTAATGCTAATGACCCTATATTGAAAGTGTTTAGAAGACTAATTCGAAATCAAATTAAATTCTCGGATACAACCAAATGATAAGCCACGATATGTGTAGGACGGCAATCAAATATTAACTTTTAATCGAATGACTTTAGAAAGTCAAGGGATAGGTTCGAACCTATCTTTTGGGAGCAAATGATGTTTTGAACATGAAATTCAACTCTGAATACTCTGTTGACAAACTAGAGCTTCACTGATGCTTCCTTTTCTTATATGTTGAATAGAATAAACGAAACATTTTATTTAGACGATGAACCTTCTACTTTGAATGCAAATGATGAATTAAATACTGTGGATAGTAACTCTGTAGTATTTGACAAACCGTTGGAAAAAATTCACTCTATTGATGAACCTTCATTACATTATAATATACAAAATGAAAATATTGATCAACTGAATGGAACAAACAAAACAGAGTGAAAGAAACAAAAAGATGAATAACACAACACTTCCATGAAAGAAAGAAATATTCATCGAATTTTTACCTATGATTTCCGGTGTTATATCATTATTTTTTCTAGTCCTTGAATTATTTGATTGAATGAACTTTACTATGATACATGCTTGACATACAACTTTTCTTTCTATATTTTTTGTTGTTGTTGTTATTATTATTGTTGTCATTACTTTTTAAAGACGTATCGAAAATGAAAACGATAAATAAATATAAATATTGTCAATATTTTATGTAAGTATAAAGATATTTATCATTATCATTTAGCACGTGATTTTAAATAGAGAATTGATAGAATGTACTACATAAATTTGTAGGATAAGTATTTTTCGAAAGATGTTGTACTCAGATAGTAATTAGTACAAGTCATAATCAGACGTATTTTGTCACTTTTTACTTGAATTTTATTGTTTCATATCTTTTAGTGTTGTACCATTTCTGATTGAAAAGAAATAGTAGGAATCTGTTACTTCAGATTTATCCACCGGCGATGTAGGAGTTGTGTGCAAAATGATCAATGTAGACTACCACAATATGGAACATATTCCCAAAGGATGTGGGATTTTTTTTGATGTCTAACACTAATCTAAACCAANTATTTGAACATAAAGTGACGACATGAACTAGATTACACACGATAAGATGTGCCATAATCCAATAGATAAGTAACTAGTCTTGTACAGAACGTGAACTGATCCTGTATTATTTATAACACATAATTCTCATTCACGAATTGATGAATAATATCTTTCAAGCATAGAAGTTATTTATGCATACTCTAATCTTCGCTGCAATATATAACACAAAGCGTGTATTTCATGACGAAGTTTCTTGCTAGAATAAATATATACGATAATGAAACCGCACAGTATATCAGTAAAAATACGATTATCTTCTATGAACACTTTATAATTGCCTAATATAATTTCTTTAATTATATTATCTAGTTGAGATTTTCCTATTGATACCAAGCACATCCTACAATCAACTGAATTCTCTCATGGTGCCAACAAGATGTATCGAGAAAAGTAGAATCCGAGTTTTCCCACAATAACGTATTACTCTGACAAGGATTTCCCACATCGAATGAGAAAAACATCGTATGGGAAATACCACCATCCATACGTACAAGTACGCAACAGAAATACATGAAGAAAACATCAATGATAGTGTGTAATATCCTGACATCTCTATTCTGACGCCAAATCTGAGAAACATTTCATGACAGATTTTCCCACCATTTTAAAGGGAACAAACGTGTTCTAGAATGGGATTCTTGCCCACAGGGAAGAAAAGCATGGCCCGTTGGGTTGGTACATATATGTATATAGTGATCGATATGCTTAGTTTCATAATTCATTCATCTATCGGATACAATCACAATCTTACAAAAAATTCAATATGCTTTTTTTTGGTTTGAAAACAAATGTCATTGTATATACTCAATTATTATTTAATGCATTATCATTTTTCAATCAAGCAAATGGTCGAGTACTTGAAGAACATGGTAAGTATAAACATAGATATAGATTCATCAAGAACATAAACTTGAAAACATTGCAACTTTTATGTACCGAAAATCGGCACGTGCGCTTGTTACCGAACATTTCATGAATAGAATCTATCTCAGCTAGAAATGAACGTGAGTCTTCCCAGCAAAAAAATATCTTTTCCATAGCCATTTTCGATAGGTTAACATCCTATGAGTTTGTTGCTTCGATAATCAAAACCAGAACTAATCGAATTAGCTAAAAGTGTGGTATTCCTTATATACTTCGTTCAAAATCGGACCGATTTCATTGAGCTTGACGTTTATGGCAGAAGTGAATGTTAGATATATGACGATGAGAGCTACGTCTATCCTCAGCTACAAGCCTTGCTCGTTCATATACAGAATCTTATCTTAATCAAAAGGGATTTGACGATGTATGACCTGGGAGAATTGTTGTTTTTTGTAATTCCATATTTTCATTTATTAGATCCTGAAACAACAACATTGTCCAACATTCATGAATTATCTTCAAGTGGAATAGCAGTTCATGAAGAATTTACTTCGATGCCAACAACTACAAACAAAGTCACACCATCAGAAGTACCATTTGACTTGGTCTCAACAAAGAATGCACTTGAAGCGAAAGTAAATGAACCTTCTCCACCATACGAGTTCGATGATCGAGAGCCACATCCTGATACAGAATTACTAGAAATCCAACAAAGACCAAGTCGACCAGTACAGATGTTCGGCATGAATCCAACGGTGGCAAAGTTTCCAACAAAAGATAGCAATTCTGCAATGCATCCTACGAAGCCATACATGCTCGAAGATAGTTTTTATCAACCTGAATACATCAATTTTTATGGCATGGTGACTCCAAAGCAATCCTATTTCTTCGATGGTTTTAATGGTAATTATGACGAATATTATTAGCTACTAAAATAAGAATAACCAGCATCTGAAGAAATTGATTTCTGTTGATCACTATTGTTAAAAACGACAAAAGCATTATTAAACAAGAAATAATTTTAACCTTTATCCTCCCCCGTAGTGAACAATGTCACATGGAAGTTTGCATCAATCCTTAAAATTGCTTTCTTTTTTTCTCAGTTTATTAATAAATATCTGAAATCCCTAATTGACGACAAAAACTATATTATATTTTCTCTGCTTGTATGTAAAGAGCTGTTTTGTTATTGAAGTCCTTTTTCCTATTAATTAAGCGATATAAAAATTCATTCAGTGATTACATTGTTGAACTCATATAACTGATTTGAAATTACAAACTCTAATCATTTCTTTTCTTTTATAATTCGTAAGGAAGATAACTATCTCGTCGAAATCTGCTAAATTCATTATGTTACTTTAGAAAATTGAATCATACGCAGAATTCTTCTGCTCATTGAATGCTATCTACGAATCGTACGAGCTATTAAATATTCTAAAGATGTAATCAACATGAATAAGGATGATCAAGAAATTCATCTAATATCAATTATTTTAAAATTATAGGATTGACAAAAGAATGGAATTCATCTAGTTTATGATTCTCATGCGACGCAAAGTCTAACCCATTGAATACAGTGGAGCTTGTACGTGCATACGTGTTAACTATGATTATGAGTAGTCTAATAGAAAGGTGTTTTTTGCGTTAATTTTTCGAATTCTCCAGTTTTAAATGACGACACTGAAATATATTGCTTCTTTATACGATATATAACGAGAAGTACAACGAATAGTATCTCTGACGCGCATGCTGCAAGTGGAACAAGAACAATTATATATTTTTAGCTACGTATTCACTGAGTGGTGACAAATCAACTGGAACAACATCGTGTGTGCGTCTATAGTAACATAATTGCGTAAATATGAGTAAAATATAGATGTAAGTGCTCTTCTCAAATTATGCTGATTCGAAATATCAAAAACAAGTTAAAAAATCACCAGGTTTTGTGGACACAGATCTACCTTCATTTTCTATTCAACATCAATCATTATGATGAATGATGAATCGTTCAAGTAAAGGTTACCTTTCATTTTGGTTTTATCAAAGTATTCTATATATCGCACATACCCTAAACTGTGGCTGACCTTTTTTCGTAATTTTTAACTGATACCGCTTCATATTTATTCTCTTGATTCAACTATAATTTATTTTAGTTATAAATCATGTGTAAACAGTAAACGTGAGAAATAGAAAAAAGATGGAAAAATTTATTCGACACTTGACACATGATAATACCGTATTCGAAAATCAGAGATCGGAAATATAGGATAAATTATAGCAACGATTGCACGAATGCAAGCACAAAAGTACAAATATTTCCACTCTCAAGATCAATACGTTGAATTCTATCGTTGATTAGCTACATAATTGCAGCACCAATCATCTCCAACGAATCGATTTATTCTAAAACAAGTCTGTTAAATCGATTATTAACTTCGTTGCCGATGAGCCACAACCTTCACTAACTGAAATTGTGCATGATTTTCGACGTATTCTAGATGCACATCATGTTTTCAATCAATG